>OY720441.1:12149948-12381889 GCA_963082915.1 Dolichopus griseipennis
GACATCCAGCTTCATTAGGTGTAGAGTAATGCTCATATAAAATAAGAAGTTGTATGGCAGCGACTCGAACCCACTGCAGTAGACAAACCAAATTTTGCAGAAACTTTGGCCATGAAACTAAACTGCTTTTTAGAAAATTTCAGACACGTAGCTGTTATAGGTACAGAGTAATACTCATATAAAAGAAGAAGAGGTATGGCAGCTACCCGAACCCATGGACCAAAATTGCTGGATTTAAATAGCGATGACGGCTATTACAAAAAAAATGAATTTGCGAAAATTTCAAGATTCTAGCTCCTTTAGTTTTTGAGTTATCGTGCGGACGGACAGACGAACGGACGGACATACATAGCTAAATCAATTTATTTTTCGATTCTGATCCGATCCATACACTTGAGTCTATATCTACCCCCCCTCCTTCTCTGCGTCACAAACGTAATGGCAAATTTATTATACCTTTGGACTATATAGTCATACGGGTATAAAAATGAGAACATTTTTTTTTAACACAACACAATGACGAAACTAAAAGGTAAAAAATGTAAGCTTATTTTCATATAGCGCAAATATAAAGATTAAAAAAAACGTTTTAAATAATACCTATTTTAGGTTTAATAAAAAATTAAAAAAACTTTTTTTAATTCTAAGAAAAATAAGTTGACTGAATATTAAAAATGGAAACTAAATTTAGTTGGTCATATTTTAAAATTTAGGTTAAGAAAATGTACTGTTAATCTGGCAACAGATTGTAAAAAAAGTTTTTAAAAAAATATTAATAAAGTTAAAATGCATGTAATAATTCAATAAAAACTGTTAACATGTCTCTTATTTGTCAATTAAATATTTTTACTAATAAACTCATTTCTAAGAAAAATATGCGATGCAGTTTTCCGCACACGCAGACAATTGTGTTTTAGCCATAAAACAAATAAGGCGTTAAAAATCAAAATCAAGACATTTACATTTAATTTCTAATCCGTTGAATTTAAAAATTAATTCAATTCTTTCAGAAGAGCATTAAAATAAATTCTGAAGAGTCTTTTCTATTCTCCATATATGTTCATTTTTTCGCACACGCGAAAAATTGTGTTTCAGCCATAATGAAAACAACAATGCGTTAAAAATCAAAATCAAGACGTTTACATTTAATTTCCAATTCTAAAAAATTTAAAATATAAATCAATTCTTTCAGAACAAATTAAAATACAGTTTTGCGGAATCATTTCATAATTATCAAGAGCCTTTTAATATGGTGAAAATGATGAAACAAAAAAATTGAAAAGCGAAGAAATAACAAACGCATATACGCAAATGACAGCATAATGATTGGTGTGTTCTGCTGATGAATACTCAGAAATGAAAATGTTAGATGTAAAATATTATTGAATGAAAATTACACACTCTAGATTCTGTAAATACAGTATTTAAAAGAATCAGAATAAAAAAGTGTATAGACTTTTATTTTATAGTTTTCGATTCATTTATTAACGGTAAAAATAGCAATAAAACTGTCAATTAAATATAATTAAACACAAGTTTATTATAAAATGTAATAAGTATTTTTTTATGTTCTCTTTATGTATTTTTGAATTCAATAAAAGGGAATTTAGTTGTTATTCAAAATCAATGGGAGTTTTTAGTTTTTTTTTTTTTTTAATTCCAGAGGGAGTGCATTAATTATATAACAGAACAAGGGAATACATTTATTACTTAATAAAAAACATTAAAATTATACACTGACCTAAATAAAAGGGTTATTAGGCTCAATTGTTATTAATTTAAAATGAATTGTATTTTTTTTTAAATGTTTGAAGTTTTTTTGATGTGAGCTTAAAGTTTAATTCTCAAAATTTCAGATTTTTTTATTAAGAATTTTATGTATTAACAATGAACGTTCTCTTTTCGCTCTCTACACGTAGCTATCTGTCAAACTAAGTTAACTATTGTATTGAATTATATGAAAGTGTCTACAATAGACGCAGTCCTGATGCAGCCATTAAAAAAGTTGTTTTACTTTTTCAGTTTCTCTACATTTAAATGTCAAATAATTGAACACCGTCAGAATATAGTGGCAATATAAAAAAATACACCGTCAGAATAAAAAATTAGTAATATTATAAATTTTTTTTCTATCTAGGGTTAAATAATATCAAACCATGTTCCAGGAAAAATTAATCTTTAAATTTAAAATAGCTATACATTATACAATAAACTTTAAACTATTGAATAATTTTTAAATGCATGAAATTTGTAAACAAAACAATGTCAAAAAACGCTGTCAACTCCTTTGTTGAATACTTAATGAGAGCGAAACAAGAGCGACACGTAAGCGTCATTTTAGACAGATAAGCTATAAGAGATTACGAATGTAGAACTTAAAAATATATTAAATTTTTAATTATTGAATTAATTGAATATTTTTACACTTATGTGATATAGAACAAACTAATTGTTCTGTATAGAACAATAATTGACAGTTATTGTTATTTCTTTGTTATATCAACAATTTTATTTTGAGGTTATACACAAAATAATTTTCTCACCATAGTGGTAATATGAGTTGAACTCTTATTAAAAAATTAAAGAAGAGTTCTTCCAATTAACTTCTTTCTCATATTTCAAATATTTTATTTTTAATTAAAAAATTTCTTATTAAAATTAAGGCATAAAAAAATTTTAAATTTTAACAAACAAAAATTAAAATTCTATATGATATTTAAATATAAAGTCAATAGACTTTTTAATTGAAAAATATATATTAAATTTCTTTAAAGATTTAAATATGTATGTAATAAAGTAGTTATAAAAAAAAAGGTAAAATTTATATTCTATGAGAATTTTTTTCAACAATTAAAGTTAATCAAAACATAATATAAATGATGGTACATAAAAGTTTAAAATTAAAATTTACTTGTATGCTGTTAAAAGAACGTTCATTGAACTTTAAGTAACAAACAAATATTTAATTAAAAAAAATTTCAAATATAAGTGATAATATATTTTGTTTCTTTAATGGGTTAAAAAAAAAAAATTTTCTCAGTAAATTTTTTGGGTTAAAAATGATGAACAATAAGAGTTAAAAAACCAATAAATTTATAAAAATTTTGTAGATTTTTTATTCTATTCTAATTAAGAAAATTCAGATTTTAACAAAAAATTAATTGGACTTTAAACTATAGTTCTCTTATTTGTGTTAAAACTATTTGGAATAGGGCTCCATCATCAAATATTTGTCCCAGGTCGATTTTAAAATGATTTTTTGAAGGGGTTAAAATTGAATAGTTATATAACAAAGGTAAATTTTATTTTGATGGTAGTGTTTTAGGTAATTAAAATCAAGTAACAACCTTACTTTATCTAAATAACTCTTATAATTGACTATTAATGACTCTTAACTATTACCGAACCTTTAGTAGACAAAATTTTAAACAATTTTTAAAAACTAATAAATTAATAAAATAAAATTTAAAAAAAAATTCTAAAATTATACTGAATAAAAATTTTTAAATGTATTCTATACATAATAGGGCTTCTCACCTTGCTGAAATTATAATATGATATAAATGTTAACATACCTGAAAATAAAAAAAAACATTAATTAAATATAATATATTAATATTTATTATTTTAAATAAAATAGTAAAATATTAATTTGCTTAAAAAACTATTGAATGCTAAAACATGCAATTAGAAAAGTGTTACAAATAGATGATTTAAACAATTTTCATTTCTATAATCCATCTGCGTCGACGCATACATCATTTTAATAAGGAATTAAAAAATGTTTTTTACGTTTTAGCCTGAAACTATGCATTTCCAAGCTGAAATTGCAAAGCTTGCTAAGACCTTTTCAGTTATACGCCACATTATGATTTCCCCTCAGCACCCACCCAGGTGGTTCTTGTGTAGCGAGTCACACAACTTTGTGTCTTAGGTTATTAACAAATGCTAATACCTTTTCAAATTTGATTATATTAGCCAGAGATGTCTAAACATTGCTCCTCAATCATTTTATAAGTTATGTTAGAAATAATTATAACATTAAATTGAGCTAGAATCCAAATATCACTTGTTTATACAAAAAGCTCCCATTTGTAATTTTACTTGCCAAATTTAATTAGTAAAAACAAGTACTTAACTATTAAAATTAGTATTTAAGTACAAACTCAGTTTTATGAATTTAACCAAAATTTCCCAATAATAGGCTTTATTTTCCCAAAATATGAAATTTAAAGTTTAAAAAATATGCAAACAAGCAAAATAAATAATATCACTTAGGTTTAAAAGTTAATAATAGCTTTAATTAAATTTGGGGGAGCATTGCTTCCCCTCTCATAATTTTAAATTATTTAATAAAAATTTCAATTTTTTTTTCTGGGGATAACTCTGCCCTATAAATCTACTTAATATTTACTTACAAAATGCGGTAATAAATTCTTTAATATTTTTAATAATACATAGTGATTGTGTTTAACAATGGTCATTAGTCATATTAGTATCTATCTAAAAACTTTAGTTTAAAAACACCAAAGCAATTAAAAATATTCAATATATATGTAGTTCAATCATAACAAGTCAAATTTTCAATAAAACCACAAGGCCAAAAATAAAAAAACCCATAAACTTAAACAAAACCACCATTTAGTAGTTCAATGTTTCATTAACCATAAGTCATAACAAATAAATGGCAAATCTTTTGAAATTTAACTAAATGTTGCACGAAAATTTAAAATTATACCCTAACAATATAAAACAAATTTTTTTATCGATAATTGACCAATGACATGTTTGTTTCAATAATAATTGCATTATATCATTTTTTCAATCTGTAACCCAATATATCTCAAGAAATTACATACAAAAAAAAAAACTAAAGTTATTTAATACATGTTTTAAAAGCAATTTTCCCCCTTGCAAATAACTTCATTTAAACTTTGACTCAAAACTGTACCGAACCTTAAGGCTAACAAATTTAAAAAAAAAAACCAAATTTTTATACAAAAAACTTTAAAAAAAACCTTAAAGAGAAATTTTTAAAAAAAAAACTTTTTGCAAAAATTAAAAATAAAACCAATTTTAAAAAAAAAATTTCATTTCCTTAAGCAAATTTTTATTAAACAAATTTGTATGTAATTTTTTAAATCAAAACAACAAAATTACGAACAAATTACGAACAAAAAAAAGACTTCCTGAAAACAAATAAAAAAACAAATTTATACAGAAAAATTAAATTTCACTTTCTTCTGTTTTCCTTCTAAAATGTTTTATGAGATAAAAATCGAATTATAATCAATAAAAATGAATTTAACTTTGTTTTTGTGTCTATTTTTATTTAATTATTATCACTAACTCCTCTATAATTAGTCATCCACAGATGATACTTTCGATTTTTTTTTCCTATTGCCCATTAGCAAAATACAACAATTAGCAAAAAAACAAAATATATATATATATAAGTATAATATGTAATACTAGTTAAAAAAAAAAGGTCGGTATCAAATGCTTGAAAATCAAAATCTTGCAAATCGAAAGCTCGAAATATTAAATTGATATATCAAACGTTACAGTATTACAAAATCAAAGTATATCATACAAAGTAGTTTAGTGTTGAATCCAAAATCAAGGTTTTACGCCTTTAACAAAATATTTATTATATATATGGGCCTCGGTAGTGTAGAGGGTAAGCATTTGGCATATTAACCGAGGGGGGTTCGGGTTCGATTCCCGGCTAGGTCATGTCATACAATATTTAAAATAATTTTTCTTTACAAATCCCCATGGTGACCAAATATAATATGAATATACAAATATATAATATAAACAAAATAATTAATATAGTAGTTATAAATAAATAGAAAGTATTTAAATTAAGAAGCCTAAATTCCAAATAGGCAAAGGACTATAAAATTATCAGGCAATATTTACTATTGTCCTGGTACTAATTATAAATAAATAAATATTATATAATGCACATTTGATATTCGGAATTAGTAGGCAATTTAGAGTTACATTCTTAATTCTGAAAAAAGGGAATCAGCTGGTTTTAAAACTAACTCTAAGATCCCTCCTTATTCAAAATTTCGCATATAATATATATTCTGTACTGAAACAGTATCCAATAATCTTAACTCCTTTCTAATTTAGAAATTTTACGTTGTTCACTGGCTTTTTGGTTGTCATTAAAAACCAATTTAGATGAGTAGTGTTCCCACCCACTGAAATAGAGATGTATCAAATTTTTTAACAGAAAATGTATCAAAAATGTATCCCTTTACAAAAGTCAGTTTATATTTAATTATAGAAAAAAATTGGTAAAAAAATTTAAACTTCAAATTTTTTATTCATAGTAAATATAAAATAAGTATTTTAAACATTAATTTGTGTATCACTTAGTTTATGTCTGGTTCTTGTAAGTGGGTCTTAATATTTACGAACGATTTGTCGCAAGCTGAACAATAAGTTTTATTGTTCAATCATAGGAAATCTTCCAAAAAATTTATAGGAATAAGGAATAAAGATATTTATATTTTAAAGTAAAATGTATCACATTTAATACACATTTATCAGAGTGAGAACGTTTTAATAATATGTTACTATAAGAATAGATTCTTTGATTTTATATTTTAATTTTAGATACAGAAGATGGGGTTGAACCCAATTTTTTTTAAATTTCGAGATTTTGATTTTCAAACTTTAACTTTAGACACCAATTCGGTTAAAAATAATAAATAAACCAAAAAAAAAACATTCCCTAATTAATAAAGCAAAACAACAAAAACATGAATGAAAGGGAAAGATAAATTGTTTAAAACATGAATTTAAAATTTCACTTGCCCAGCTTGTTTTTTTTTTTTTTTGAATCATTCAAAAGCTGTTATACATCCAACGACTGTCAAGTTTACTATGCTCGTAAAAATTTGTCATCAATCATCACCCATTAACTTGGACTACCATATAGTATAAGCTGGTTGTAAGGTTCATCTCTTTAGTAACCAGTAACCATTATATATATACCATAATGAATGAATGAATGTATATACATATATATAATATATAGTTATTCCAAAATTAGTCTTAAGGCAAAATGGAGATAATTTAAAAAAAAAAATTGGAAAAAAAAAACTGAACAAATACAAAAAGTATTTTAAATTTGTATCAAGTATCGACATTAGCATTAGCTACCGGTTAATTTTTAATTCAAATAAAATTAAAAAAAGATAATTTGATTGGATTTGGTTTTCCTATATATGTATGAGTATGTATATATATTTTAGTTGATTTTTGCCTTTTTTTGACTTGATAATAAAACAAAAAAAAAACAAAAACAAGTCAATATCACATAACCATTAATTACTTTCTCCGCGAATCCAGTACTAATCCAGTGTATTAAGTACATTTTGAAGTTTTTTTTTTGAATAACATTTAAAGCAACATGTTATACATACATATATTATAATTTTTATTAATCATTTTGAGATTACGGTTTTTAAAATTGTTTAGCAACTTTGTTGCTGAGAAAAAAAGGAAAGTCCTAGATTTGATTTTTCTTGTTGTTTGAACAAAATGAAATCGTTTTTCTTTTAAAGTTTAGCAGACTCCTATTCAATTGTGATTGTAATGAAGGGCAAAAATATTAACCTAAAAAAAAAGAATATTTTTTATTTACATATGCATATTGTAAATAAATTATATATATATACATTTATCTTTGGAAATTCTTCTTAAATGAAAATTAAAACAAAATTTCTCTTTTATGTGTACATAATTTTAACTTATCCTCGATTTAAATTAACGCCTCATAAAACAAATTTTTATTTAATCTTCAAGAAATTTTGAAAAATATGTGCCTATATGTTTTCACTCTATTCGGCTGTCCGTCTATCAATCTTTCTGTAAATCCGGATGTTTACAAAACTTCTTGATTTAAAATATCAAGAAAATAAATGAAAATCTGTATAGTTAGGATAGGTTTTACAAAAAATTTATTTCATAGACCTGCAGCCCAACCTGTTATGAAACTACAGTTCATTAAAGTCGAGAAAGGCCCTTTATTAAAATTTTTATAACAAAACTTATTTATTTTCAATCTGCAAGCTCCAAACGACAGCTGATTAGCTTTTTAAATATATGTGACACAAATGTATAGAGTTGCCATATGGTACTTTAATTTACATTGATGCGAAACTTAATTTTTGTAAAGAGTTAGGAACTTAAAATTTTGAGAAATTTATTAGTTCCTTGGATTTATAAGTATGAGTCATTTCAGAAAACATTTTCATATGACTCAGTTCAAGAGCTGTTAGTGCGGTAAAATACTGAAAATTCATTATTTTTGAACATATGCAGGTTAAATATCAAAACTCAAAATCAGTAATGAAACATTGATCAATTTTGAAAATGTCCTTTTTTAAAAACCCTTAACTACTTACAGAAAATAAATTCCTTCTTCTTTTCAAAATTAATTATTTGAATCTGTAATATATGTATATATATATTGTATGAATATATATAAATATGTTATGAAATATACTTTTTTTCTAATTTTGAATTAATTCAGTTAATACCTAAATTCTCCAGGTATCATTTCAAGTAGGTATGTTTGTATTAGCATAAAAAAATAAAAATATGCGAAAAAAAATTTTTTTTTGTAGAAGATCCATGACCGTGAATATTATGCCACGATAATCATGTCTCATGTCTCGACGACATTATTGAAAGTTGCTCTTATTAACATATCAATCTATTTATACAAATATGTACACACTCACATTATCCAATATTCATTTATTCTCTCTGCAAACGTATTTTTAAACATACATATTTTATATATGTATATTTGCTTGATAGATGACAGATAATTCGTGTACATTATTATCCAGCAGTTCTTTTTGAAGGTTCTTTTAGGCGTGAATTCAAATAAAAATATGCTTTGAATTTTAATTTTAGAAATTTCTTATACCTATACTTGCATATATGTAGTATAC
Organism: Dolichopus griseipennis; assembly: GCA_963082915.1. Classification (NCBI taxonomy): domain Eukaryota; kingdom Metazoa; phylum Arthropoda; class Insecta; order Diptera; family Dolichopodidae; genus Dolichopus; species Dolichopus griseipennis. Next base: position 12,158,933 of record OY720441.1, read on the forward strand.
ATACTATAAAACAAAAATAAATAGGATACCTAAGACACATTGTCTTGATTTAATGTTGAAAATTATTTTAAGATAATATGGATTTAATTTGACAAGTATTGTTATTAGGATATTCACGATCTGTCATTTAAAAGATGTAAATGAACTTTTATATTTTTTTTTATCTTTTTTTGAATTGTCATGATAATTACGGGAATAATTAATTTAAAAGAATAGGACGGAATTATAAAAATAAAGAATTTTGAAATTTAGAAATTAAGATATAACAAATTTTGTAGAATTAAAATTCAGAAGGTGTTAGTACTAGACACGTTTAATAAAATTCATATAACTTTTTTAGTATGAAATATTTTTGAGAAAAATAAACGATGTTCCATGTTTTGAATGTATTAGTGAATACTTATTCTATTTAGAAAAGATTTTGTTTACTTAATAAATAAATGTATTTATTTACACCTTTTGTAATAATATTACATACACACTTGCCGACATATTTATTATACATACAAGGCACACAGCAACGCACTCGGCATTACACTATGATTTAGCTAAAAACGAGGGAAAGAGTAGAGTAGACTGCACGATCGTAATTTAATCATTATATGATCTAATTAACTACTTTTAACAAAATTTCCGATACTCTGTTTTACTAAATATATAAAAAACTCATATAAAAGGAAGAATAGCAGCTAATAAAACCAGCTGAAGAAACTGGCTGAATTTCAATAGATTAACTCCTTTAGTTTATGAGTTATTGCGAGGAGAGATGAACACAAAAAGCTAGATCAACGATTAACTTGTCGATTACGATCCGATCCATGCCCTTCTTCATTCTATATCTATCGCTTCTTCTTACAGCACCATCACAATCGAAATGGCAAATTAAATATAACCTATTGATACAGGTATAATGATTTATTGGTGAATTACTCAAAAATTAAAATCCATACACGTCTTCAGTCTATAGCGATTTTTCCATTTTGATTCAAAATATTAAAATAATAAGGTAAAAATTAATAATATTAAGAAAACCTTATCCGTCATTAAAAGGTTCGATATAAAGTGCTGTTAAAAAACAAAATTTACTCTGAAAATATAGATATGAACGACAAACAGCAGAGCCTAGGTGTATGGGTGGCTGTCAATCCTCTTTAAAACAACAATAGAATAATTAAAAAATTTTTCTTCAAACTTTTTTCAATAATTAAACAATTTGTTTACATTTAAATTGGCATAATCTTTATTGATAATAAACTATCAATACCTAACCTAACTTTTTAGTTAAAAAAAAAATGGTTTTCTAAAACAAAAACCTTTGTTTAAGTTAAATTTTAAAAAAGCTTTGAATTATGTATTTTATATTATTGTTAAACAAATATTATAATTATATACTGCGCAAATATAGCATGTACCATTATAAAATCCAGGCCTTGCGAGGCGAATTATAATAATTAATATGATAATTAAATATCAAAATCTTAAAAGCAATTAAAATGTAATTGTTCAAAAAAAATGCTACAAAGTAAATATTTTGTATCATATAACTTAAATTCAAAAACAATTTAGTTTTTTAAAATATTATAGGTTATATAACAATTAACAAGATGTGATTAAAATTTAAATTTAAAAATTAAACCAATAAATAACAAATTCTTTAGTAATTGTAGTTTATTATGACGAACATAAATTTAAAGGTCACTTTTGTTTTTTCTGCAAAATTAAGAGTTCAATATTTTTTTTTCAAACCAAGGCTATAAGTTGAAGTTAAAAACTCAATTTTTTTTACAATTATTTAATTAAAGTTTTTTCATTAATTAACATAACTATATGAATACCTATTTTTAATTGCTAAAACCATTTTTCTTAGCTGTACTTTAAGTAAGAAGTAAAAGTTTTTTAAAAATCAAATTATCAATAAATAGAAGAAATCATAAAAAATATTGAAAAATTTGACATTAATGGTGAAAATGTGAAAATTACAAACACTCATTATAATTTTAAAATTCTTAAAAAAATAAAACTATACATTAATATATTTATTTTACTAAAAACCATTAGATTATCACGATAAAACTAAATATTTCCATTTGACAATCTTGAATCTTTCAAAAATTACAACAGTTGACTGAAAAGGAAAACATGTTATGTCAGTTATAAAATTTCAACTCAACTACATAATATATAAAAGCCTTAAAAAGATTTCATTGGTGCAACAATCCAAAAAAAAAAAAACAAAACTTCTTATAAATTTCTATTTTTTTAAATAAATAAATTGTTATGAACTTATATAGATGTGTGGTGAAAGCTTTAAATTACATTTAATTGCTTTTAACAGACACCTTTTTCAAATAAAATATTAGCGCTGCAGCTATTAAAATGTCAAAAAGTTATATTTAAATTTTTACACTAATCGTTTAACGACTTTATATCAAAAGATTTTTTTTTCTAAATTTCAAAATCAGAGTTTTTCTCAAAAAAAATTTTTTTTGGGTCAATTTAGAAAAATCAAATTTTAATTTACAAAGAATTTAAAAGATTTTTTTTCCTTTTAAAATAAAACTTCAAAAACCAAAATTTCAAAATTTTTTTGAAAAAAAAAAAATGACAATTGAATTTCCCCCATTTTTTTTTAAAGAAATATTTTTGATTTTAAAATTAGCATTCCTATATGTTTTGCTTTTAGTTTTTAGTTAAGAACTAATCAAAAAAAAAAATCCAAAACAAAAAACCGAACTAATCAACCATATCCAATTTCTAAAATTTAAAAAATAAAAATTAAAATTTTTTAAGTGCACCCTATACTATTCTTTAAAAATAGAAACTATACTCAAAATATACATGTTTGTATATATATAATATGTATACATTGTATATATGTATACTTGCGTCCGTAAAAATACATTAACCTAATGCATTAAAATTAAGGGGGCTTTTGTATATACATTTTAATTATAGTTAATTATGAAATAAAGAAACAACTGGTGACTCTACACTTTACAATAGAAATTCTAAAATAAACATCAAAATTGTATATTGTTTTGACTAAATATTGAAGCGGTTATCAAATGTTTTGTTCCAAAACGCTTTCCTTCACTTCACATTTTAAATATTCCAAAAATTTATTTTTAATTTATTTTAAATAAGGAAATGTTAATATATATTTGGTTTTTAAGGTTAATTGAAACTTAACAATATTGTCCGTCAAAATCAAGTAGATGTAATAAGTAGATCTTGATCTATATACTAGATCTTGTCAACTCTACAGAAACTATATCTGTTTCCTAATCAGAAAAAGACGCAAGACGCTAGCTTTCATAAAAGTAAATTTGACATTCTTATCGTTTTGACTTTTGACAACCTGTCATTTTACTTATAAGAGGTATTATTGAAGATTCTTAAAATTAACATTTATTAATAAATGTTTTATTAAATGTTTTTCAGAAGACAATATTCAACATTGACTTATTTTGTAACCTTATTGTCAAACAGATCTTAAGAATGATCAAATTATTTTTACAATAAAATATAAAAGAATTTTTAAATTAAAAATGAAGCAGTCGTCTAGGTTGAAAAAAAATTTGATGAAAAATTTTAGATATGAAACAGCAATAAATTAAAAAATAATTACTTATGATGACTATGAGTACTTTTCAATTCAATGTAAACAAGTATAACAATATCAACACTATCAACATCATAATTATCATTAACGTATTTGTTGTTCATTGTACATTACGTTGTTGGTAACATAATAACTAAGTTTGAATGCAGCATACAGCGTTGGTTGCTTCTGCTGCTGCTGTTTCATTGAAAAACAATAGGCTTCACGACAAAACGAAATGTAAAAAATTAAAAATACTTTATAATTGGAAATTATTTTCAAAATCAAGTAGGGAATTTTATTAAAGAAATACATTATAGTAATTCATTTATATACTGTATAGGGTATATACGAGTATATATTTACTAAACTGCTGAAGTGCATCAATTAACAAGAAAAATATCTCCCATTTATTGTTAGTTTAGAAATTTTTTTTTTTTATGTTTACATTTAAAATTATTGTAGACATACAATAAAAGAAATGTGTAATATTAATTCAGCATTGTATTTGTAATTATCAGGGACGGCGCAAGATTTTAATATCTTATAATAGTGTGTTTCCGTTAAATAATCGTGATGTCAATGATGTCGATGATATTAACTTAAGATTACAATTCCTTAAATGTTTCGTCCCGTCAATTTAATTATATATGGTGTCGAGGCCTGGACACTCAAAGAAGTTATGATAAACAAATTGGAAGCATTTGAGATGTGGATCATCTGTTATAAGTTCTATAGACAATCACATTTTAATTTTGAAATAACCTATTTAGGCCACATAATGCGAGAAACTAATTATGAATTACTATACAGCTCATTGTCGAAAGCAGAATAGAAGAAAGATGAGAAGTAGGCTGAAAGCAACTATCATGACTGAGAAATATTACGTTGTGAACTGGTTTGCGCACAATTGGAGACTTGGTTTTGGTTCATACAGTTATAAATAGAATGGAACAAGCCAAAATTCTTAATACACAATTAATCGACATGCGACACCCAGCAGTGTATATAGGGATCAGAAGCAGAAGATAATAATTAGCATGATCTCTAAAATACTATTAACCTTATCACGTCTTGTTACTTTGAACAATCGTCGGTAAACCGTTGGTAAATCTGAATCCTTACTATAATAATTATTTGTGAATGAGAACTAAAGCATATGTCAGAGTTTCAATACAAAATACAATTGAATTTTTTTCACGTGTTCGATTTTCTCCTGCTAATATCTAGTTAGTCTAACAAGCCAACCCTGGTAAATCATTTTGAAATTGATATATTTAAAAAAAATTTTTTTTTTTTAATTTAAACAAACATCAATTGCAATTTCTAAATACCATATTTGTATTGCATATTATATGACATTTTTCATGTGTACACATAAATAACTTACAAAATTATAAAGATGACCATCAAGTCACCAGACGACAATCTATATAGTTTCAGAAAATTAAAAATACACATACAAATCATTAGAAATTAAAAAAAAAAAAAACAATAAAATGAATAGAAAGAGATTTATCATTATTATTAACTTTAAAAAAAAAAAAAAAACTATTCAACTTCAATCAGACTTTTTAAGAAAGAGAAAGACACACAAAAGATAAGTTCAAAGGGAAAATTAAAATAAAAATAAAAATGATCACTCTTAGGTCATTAATCCCTAGTACTAAATTTGATGAGTGAAAGAGAAAGTTACATTATTAACTATGTAGAAATTTTTTTTTTTTATTTTTATTTTCAAGTGCACTTTTAAAGTTAAAGCACCAATGAATGAATCGATGAGCTGACATTAAGTGAAAATAAAAAACGAAAAACAATATAAAATATTGTGATGTTGGTGGAAAATTGGTTTGACATTTAAAGTTGATTGGTTTCATTCAATATCCCTTAGGGGCACGGTTAAGATCTTAAAGAAAAAACAAAATATTAAATTAAATATATAAAGTGAAAATATAATTTTATTTATATTACTTATGTATGTATGCATGAGCAAACAGATTGTCTAGTCTAGAGTATTGGTAATCAATTAATTAAATGATAGGAAAGGTTGTTAAATGTAAGAGAATCGATTAATCTGCGATTGAATTCTGAACTTACTTACGAGTTAGAATAAAATTGATAAATACTTATCCTCAAAATTGAAAATTTCTTTGAAGATCTTACATTATCACGATATATTCTATTCTCTTGATTTTGAAAAATTCCAGAGGCAAGTCAACTTATTTTTTTTAAGCTTCTCATTCAATCCTCAATAAACATTTATTACCATCTACTATCCTTCTATCCCTCCCTTCTATTCTTTTCTCATCGGCTTGGGTTTTTATCCATTTGAATCAACTACAGGAGGAGGCAATTTAAAGGAATTGAGTAGAAGTTTCACAGGGGTTTTTAGTCTCCCAAGTACATTTTGAAGACTCCAATCTTCAATAAATGTATTTTATCCCTTCCTATATTTTCTATCTTCTCATTTCTTCCTTTTATTCGTTTCACATCGATTCGAGTTTTATTCCCATTGATCCAGCTACAGAAGCAGCCGGTTTTAAGCAGTTGAGTCTTACACTTGCGTTTTCCCGTGTACTTTTTAAACATCCCTTACGAAGAACAAAAAAGACACCCTGTACGTTAAATATTAAATCTGAATTTAAAAAAAAAAATCTGAATTAAACATTTATTTATTAACATGATATTGGCGAAATTATCATCAGTAAAGTTGATCACAGTTCCTTATTGGACATTATTTGAATTATATACAGAGGCAAATAACAACAGGTATAGGCTTAAATAAATTCATGGATGAATAAATTTTTTTTTTTTTTACTTTTCTCTATTTTAATTTTTTTCTCTCATCTGTGACTCGTTTTCCTTCCAATTATAGAGCACGTATCACAAGTAGAATATCAAGTTTTAGGTTAATGTTTTTTGTTGTTGTCTTCGCATCTCAATATTGGTATATGAGTAACTTAAAGTATATTAAATGGTTTTTGCAAAATTTCACAAATATTTACAATTTCTAAAATATTTACAAGTACATGTACTATAAAAAAAAAATTACTTAAAACTTGTTAAGCTAGCATTTAAGCGGCAGTTTTTTTTACAAAATGTTGTAATTTTGCAGAAGAAACAATAAAACAAGACCAAAAAAATTTGAAACCAATTTATTTTATTGGAGTGGAACTTGTTATCTGAAACTGAAATTATTTTCAAAATAAAAAAAAAGAATCTAATTTATAATTTGATTTTGCAAAAAAAAAACTAGGGGGAGACAAGAAAATAAAAAAATAATAATTTTATAGATTTTGTAATTTATTTTGCAATATTGATTCGATATTGGAGATGTTGATTTTTTATTACAATTTTAGAAATCGATTTTGGTTTCTTGTACAAATATGGATTTGATGCACTTATTTGTTCTTCAAGTTTTCAAGATTTCTTAGGATTTTATTAGGATTTTCTTATTTGTAGAATAAAACTAATAAAGGGGCCAAATTAAAATTTTAAACTTCGATCAACTTAGGTGAGAATAGTTTTAACTTATAAAAATGTATGATATTTAAAAAGTGGTAATTAAATGTAATAATCAGACCTATATGATACTGAGTAAAATGGTATTTAAGTACAGTGCAGTGCAGTATACCATTATCTCATATTCATTACTTAGTCAAGTACCGGTACTTAGATTTCGATACTCAGTCTATTACCGGTACTTAGATTTCGATACTCAGTTAATTACCTGTACTTGGATTTCGATACTCAGTCAAGTACCTGTACTTAGATTTCGATACTTATACTTTAAGTATAAGTAAAAGAAGCAGGTAAAAAAATACTTGTGATTCCCAGAAAGTAATTAAATTTTGGGTTTAATTACTTTTATAATAATATTTTGATACTTAAGTACCAAGAAATATGTACTTAGATATTAAGAATTCGATTATTGTCCAAGTCAAATATTAAAGTACTTTGCAATTTTTTTAATTCATAAAGTCGAATACTACTGGAATTGAGAATCATATAAATTTCAATTACAATCCATGGTTAAATTGATTCTTAAACTTATACTTAAATTTTGTAGGTATCGAAATTTAAGTAATACTGATACTTGAAAAAGTAATAAAGATCAGGTAATGGTACTTACAACTGTACTTGATAATGTACTGATACAATATATTATTTATAAGATTAAACACATATTAGATAAGAAACATAGACTTACTTACACGCTTATTTTCATCAAGTAAATAAAGTCCAAGCTTTTTAATTAAGTCAATGCACTAAATATCCAAAATTTTAGTATTTTAAATATACCTGTTTGAAAGAATCAGGTTAATAAAGATTAGGTTCCAAAAGTCAAATGAAATAAAAGTTGGAGTTAGACAATAATCGTAATTTCGAGGCCAATTCTAAGCCTTCCTGAATTACAAGGTTTTTTCATACAAATTTTATAAACTCTAAAACGCAGATAAAACCAATGCACACCCCAAATTCAAACCCTACTGGGTAATCTTGACTTTGTAACTAACCCTGAAGCTTCTTCTAATTATGTTTCATGTGTTTTTTAGAAGTTATGTGTTTAGGAATTTTAATATAGATCATATAATTAAATATAAGATCATATAAGTTAGTTATTGATGTAAATAAAAAAATAAAAGTTATTGATGGACTTTAATTACTTGAATTTTAATAACGGCTGGGTGGCACAGTGGTTGAGTGCCGACCTTTCATACGGAAAAGCCCGGGTTCGAATTCTAGTGAAAGTGAAAAAACTTTTCTGGTTTTCGACTCGACTCAGCTACCATTCGCCATTGCGTTCAAATCAATGGCATAATTAATAATTAATAATTATATAAAAATATAAACAAATAATTTAATTCAATAATATAACTCGCAGATATAGAATACCATATAACTCAAATACAAAATATTACAATATAAACAAAAAATAGAATTGTAAATATTGAAAATCTAAGACGTTTCTACATGTTATAAGGCCTAGTACTATCTCATGTTTAAATTGTATGTGGAATTCAATAAGACCAATTCTAATAACACAAATATAATATGACCCCCTGTTCCTAACAGTAGAACAGTTAGCACTTAAAAAAAACAAAAAAAATCCCTGCTCTTATTTACTTAGTTGGAAACGACTTTTGTTATTAATTCCATTGACTATTATAATTTTTACAAACTGCAGCTAGAAAAATTCTAAATTTTAACTTAAACATAGGAATTCTAACAGGAAATTCGAATTTTTTTAACATAAAAATTAATGATTATACAAATTACAATATATTATATATACCATCATATCATATATATATAATTATATATGTATATATTATTCTAAGAATTCAATTTATTTGAACTGAATATACTACATAAACCTGCATTAAATTGTCAGAAATTTTCCATTAGAATTTATTTCAACATTTCAATGTTAAAAAAATTTAAATCAATCTTAATTTGAAAAATATTGAAAAATCACGTTTCTTTAGGAAATTGAAAACTATTTTTTTATAGCAAAATAATTAATATAATTTTTTTTTTAATTTTCTTAAATTACAAAACAGTAATTTTTTCTAAAACAATTTTTTCTAATATTTTAAATAATTATCAGAAAATTCAATATTTCAATTTGATCTTTGCATAAAATGCATCTATGCTTAGTACAACATTTCTCATAATAATGTTGATAATCAACTAATAAAATTATAGGTAATATAAAAATAAATTTCTCCAATTATAAATAAAATTGTAATACTTATATGTATATTTCATATGGAATAATAATATATAAAGCAATATTTAGAATATGTAATAACAATTTATCTAAAACTGTTGCATTCCATTTTATTTGCTGGCGTCAGAAATATACAAAATGTATGCAAAATTCAATTTAATAAAACAATTAAAGGCCAATTTAGATATTTTCATATAATAATAATTATGGTTAGAATTAAATTTAATTAAAAAATAGAAAGAATATTTTTAATATTATTTAGAATTCTATATGGAATATTTAATTACAAAAGAGTTATTCTTGTGATTAATTATATCAAATTGATGCAACAACACACAATTTCAAATTGTACGCAGCTTCTACCGTTATAAAACAATTACTAAATTTAAAATTACTATAAAAATTTCTTTTCCCATTAAAAAAATAATGAAACTTTGTTAAATTAAGAATTATTAACACATTGAATTGGATTATGTTCATATGTTTAAGACCAAAAACAAGAATAATGCATTTGAATGCATATATATATGCATTATTATATGCAATAATTAATATAGAATTGATATATCTTCCTACCCAAGTATTTAAATCCAGTCGATTACAAAATTTATTCCAAGTCATTTTTCATATTTTCTTTTTTGGCTTCAATTCAATTTGGCTTTGTTTTAAACCACATAAGTTCCAATAGCATTTGTTGCGCTCCTTCACAAAATTATTGAATTATTTTCCTAGTGTTCATACTATTATATGATAACACAATTTATAGAATTAATAATTATTTGGTATATATATATAATATATATTTATATACAATTATGAAAAGGAAGTATTATACATATAAATCTAACTATCAGAGAAACACTAATTTATAGCTTTTTAACAATGTTTTGTTTACAAATTCCATGAATTAAAAATTATTCAATAGTTTAAAGTTTATTGTATAGCTATTTTGAATAATGGTTTGATATTATTTAATTTAATTTATAATTTTACTAATTTTTTATTCTGACAATATATTTTTTTTATTTTGGCACAATACCGTTCAATTATTTGACATTTGAATACGTAGAGAAAACGAAAATGTTAAAAGTTAAAAGTTAAACAACTTCTTTAATGACTGCGTAATGGTTGCGACATGGCTGCGTCTTTTGTAGAAACTTTCATATAATACAATACATTTAACTTAGTTTGACAGATAGTTACTTGTAGGAAACGGAATGAGAGCGTTCATTGTAGATAGGCTATTAAAGTTGTATTACAATTTGGGAAATGTCAAATTTTATCTGTCAATTATTCAAAATTTTTATAGATTTTATTAGAATCTTTAAATTTTATTAAGAAGTTACACTGAAACCAAATTCTTTTTAAAAAAAAAATTTATTAAATAGTAAAGCAATAACCTAATTCTAAATTATCATCAGTCTTGAATTAAAAATAAAACAAAAAATGACATGTAAGACTTTAATACCGAAACTGAACAAAATACAATAAAACTGAAATACCATTTTAAAACTTTGAAACAAATTCAAAAACTAATTTTTTTAAATTATTATCATTGTACAATATACAATAAAATATATTTGCAATCTGAGATTAAAAGTTCAAATTTCAAATCTTAAAACTTGTTTGTTAGTATGTACTTAGTAACATTTAATAATGTTCTCCTACCAAATATGACAATAAGCTACGTTTCAGCTATATCGCTTAGTGCTTAGTCAATATATTCAAATTTTTAAATGTATCTTATACTTCGCTTAATCACAATACAATGAAAATTCGCAACTCAAAATTGAATATAAAAATAAAAACATATAATAATAATTACATTCCCCAAAAACCGTCTCTTTACCACTAACAATGTTTTGTATTCCTTATTATTTTAATTTAATTTTTTTTTTTTTTTTAAATCTTTGTCATAATAACTGACATCGTGTCAGATTCAATATATACTATAAATTTATCTTGAAAAAAAAAAATTACAAAATTTAGATTGTAACAAATCTCCATAGTACCAACTTGGGTACATTCTCACGAAATATCAACTGATTTAAAAAAAAACAACGAACCCAGGCACTAAATTAAAAAAAAAATTAAAAAAATTTTATTTCTTAAAAACAACTTACAAGCATTTACAATCGTTGGTTCTAACGCCAATAGCTTTTCATGAAAAACTTATTTCAATTCCTTTTCAAATGACTCATCACTATAAATTTTACGATTATTTTTTTTTTGTTTGGAAAAGCTGATAAAGAAAAACTGTAAAAAACGTTAAACGTTTTTCAAATACTTGTATTGTACAATGCTACAACAATCTAAAAACTGAGACTTGCATTTAATTTTATGATATTTAAAATCACAGTAAATATAACAGTAAAAAAAAAAAAATTAAAATTGGAAAATATAAATTAAATGTATTTTTTCCAACATCACAAAGGAAAATCTCAATTTAAATTTGCGGAAAAATTTTAAATAAAAAAAAAAAAAAATTGTAAAAAAAAAGTTTTTTAAAAAATTAAATTGTGAATATTTTATGATTGCGTAATCATTGTAACAGTATAATAATATATAGTAATAGGCGAGGTGACAAAAGTCCGAGAATCAAAAGTTCCCTAAGAACTTATAATTTAAAAATATTATTCAAAATTGTCGGGAAGATTATGTCTCACATAACTGTGTCAAGTATCCCCTAAAAATGAGACATAATTCCCAATTAAATTTTCAAGTAAGTTTTAAAAAGAAATAAAGCCGAAGTTGAAAAACAAATAAAGTCGACTTTTATTTAACTTTATATTTTAAGTATACAAACACCTAAACTCTAAAAGGAAAATTACAGATGTAAAACAATAAGTATGTATATATTTCACTATGGAAGATTTTATATTTGGAAGTATTTATACCCGTGCATACATATATGACATCGGGTATATTAGATTTGCTCCTCCGTTTGTAACGCATCGATCTAGACGAGCTAGATATAGTGTCAAGGGTACGTATCGGCTCAGAATCGAAAAATTAGTCGATCTAGCTATGTGTGTCTGTCCGTCCGTCCGTCCGTCCGTCCGTCTGTGTGTCAGCACGATAACTCAAAAACTAAAAGAGCTACAGTTTTGAAATTTTCACAAAATATTTTTCAATCAATTTCTAGGTTCCCTATTTTTTTTGGTTAAGATCGGACCAAAACTTCGGGTAGCTCTCGAACAGCTAACTTTTTTAACTCCAATATTTTCATACAAAAATTTTAACATCAAGTATTTAACATGAAATTATATGAATTTTGTTTGTTTTTGTTTTTTTTTTTGTTTTTTGTTTTTGTTACAAAAAGTAGATAAAGATTTCGAGTTAGAATTTCATATGATTTAAATGATGCGTAGTTTATTTAAGATAAGCAAAAAAAAAAAAGACAAAGATTTTTTTAAGTAAATGGCTTATTGATATTGATAGATAATTATGAATATATAATATATATGATGAATCATATATGAATATGATGAGTATTATCTATCATGATGATTATTATATGAATATGATAATATGAAGTTGATTTGGCTTAAGTTGAATATATTTGTGAATTAAAAATTAATTATAAGAGATGGAATTGAAAAATTAGAGCAAGAGTTTTGAAATTCACACAAAACATTTTTGGGACATTTTTTAGGTTCCCTATTTTTTTTGGTTAAGACCAGATCAAGGTTTCAGGGAGCTGCCACACAACCTATTTAAATCAATATGAATTTCTTCAAAAGTAATTATACCAGGAAGATGAAAATTACACACGGTTAGTTTTATAATGAATCAAGAACTTATATGAAGTTTCAAAATGTTACGACTTCATTTTCGGGGGGCTGCCATACAACTTTTTTGCACCAATATGAATTTCTTGAAAACTGATTATACTACGAGGATGAAAATTACACACAGTTAGTTATATAATGAATCGAGCACTTATATGAAGTTTCAAAATGTTACGGCCCCGTTTTCGGGCAACTGCCATACAAAGTAATCAATTCGATAACTGTGAATCTAATGAAGCTACGAGGTTAAAATCTAAACTGGGCAGATAAAGTAATAGGGCAAGTTAGTTGGCAAAGTTGGACATCACTCGGACCAACTTTTAGGGCGGGCTATTTTTTTTTTTTTGTTTTTTTTTTTTTTTTTTGTTTTTAAGCAAAAATTATGGTAGTATATGGAATTAAAAATTTAATTTTTTTTTTAAGCTAAAATTATGGGATAAAAAGGTAAATTTTTTTTTAACTATTTTACTTTCTTATATTTTTTTTGTAATATTTATAATAGCATAGAGGAAATAAATAACGGTTAGTGGGTATGCACGGGTATCTAAAAGTTGACAAGGGCAACTATAATCTTCCTCGTTTTAAAATGGTTACGAAATTTTAGTTCCGAAAAAAGGCGATATTCCCGATTTTTAATATGAACTTCATCCAAAATCTAATATTTTTTGTTAAATACTTTATTCTTTTAATACCGAATTTATAAATATTTAATTTTATTAAGTCAAAAGTCCCAGAGGAGTCTCTTTTATTCTTATTATTCGCCATATTAAAGTAGGCGGTATATTAACTTTCATACGGATACAAGGTCTAATAAGCATATTTTCGAAATTAATAAAGATCGCAACTTGAAATTTGGTACAAGGTAGTTCTATCCTGTTTGCTTAATATTCCTGAGTTGATTTGAACTGGGTGTTCATGTAATTAGTCCCCCGGGAGCTTATGCCTCCGGGACTTTTATCATGTCTCCATGGTAATAATACAATATTTTATTGAAATACATACATATTTTATTTATATTATGCATATATAGGAGTTTAGAGGAACCCTAACATATGTATTATATATCAACTATATATATATGTATATATAGTGTTAGTATATGTTTTTTAGTGTAAATATGTAAATATTTAAGTAGGTATAAAAAAAAAATATTTACGAGTTTATTTGTCATTACCAATCAATTCAGATTCGTTACACTTGCATTTCAAAGTGAACCGGGGCTGATATAATCAAAACTACAAAGGGGAACTCATTATTATTTACATTGAAATATATTGGTAACACAAACAATAAAGTCTACTTAAAAAAATATTATATACTTAGGTAATTTTAAATTAGTCTACAGACTTATATAGTCTAATAACACACAAATTGTGTAGGTGTTAAGAAATAAGAACTAAATTCAAAAATAAATATTAATTTAATATAATTAATTATGACAAATATTAAGATTAGACATGCAAAAAAAAACTTTTAAAGAAATAAAATAATATAAATGGAATATTATATATGAATTTGAGTTTATTGATCTTATTTCAATGATTTGTTGTATTTTTCAATATAAATCTATAATTAAAATGTAAAATTTTAATATAATTGTAAAGATATTGAACTTTTGATTATTTTTCTATAAAATATTTATTAAATGAATTAGATTTATTTAGTAAGTTTAGATTAAAGCTTCGATTGAATTTAAATTCTAAAATATTTAACTGAGAAGATGAAAGAAAGAATCGCGTAGGCTCTTGACAGACAATTTAAATTTTTATTATGTCGGTAGTAATTTTGACTTGAGTACCGTTTAATGAAAATGTTGCCAAGTCTTAACTAATGTCAACTAATGTTTAGATAAAATTATAAGCTAATTTAAATTTAAAAAAAAATAACTTTTCTGATTTTTAAAGAGACATAAAAATATCAAAGTTTTTAAAAGTTTAGATTTAAAAAGTGCTCCGAAGTATTAAATGAAAGATTTTAATTTTTTTTATTGAATTTCAGCCCAATTGCTCAACGGATTCTAGTATCTCCCATACAACTTCCTTTTTTTAATTATAGTCCTGGCTTGTAATTACAAAGGCTATTTGACTTATACCTATATTTAGTAAAGCTTGGTATCTGAAACTTTACCAAAAGTAGTTGAGCTTTATGACTAAGGTTTGCACAAAATATAATTGATCTGGTATTTTTTTATTTATTTATTAAATTATTGATAACTATTTCTAGAACTATATTGCTCTAATTTACTTAATAATTTAAAATTTCATTGATTTAATAATAAAAATAAAATAACATAATTTATTGAAATAATTGTTTATTTTTTTTTTTAAATTTTGACATTTTTACAACTTAATAAAATAATTTTCTGACATAATTTTTTACAATGCTCCAATTTTTTTTTTGTATAAAATTATTTTCTATTCCGAAAGCATTATTTTCTTGTTGCACATTATATAAATACTATACGTACGTGTATACATACAAACAAACAAAGACTATGAAATATGATTTAATATAATTAAGTTTTCAAAGTTTTTCCACATAGGAACTGAATTTTTCTTTTTTTCCTGCTTTTCTGTGTGCTGTTTTACAAATCTTTAAAATCATTAGCAAAATAGAATTGTTTTATAAAATAGTACATTTTTGAAAGTTGTGACTAATAACTATAGGATAAGTTTATTTAAAATATTGAAAATACTACTGTAACTTATAAAATTCTTTAATTTTAAAGATATATTTACAAAATTGATCTGCTAAGTGCGTTATCTTCAATCAAAAAATCTTAGAGTAGTTTGCGCTCAATATTACGCACTATCAAAATAATGAAATAGCCTTTGTAATTAACAAGCCAGGAATTCAAATTATCCTTATGATTAGATTCGAAACAAAGTTTTATAACAATTCGGTAAATATTTTAAATGGTATAAATATAATTTGTTTAGGCAATTTCAATGAGGTGATTTTTATGAGCGATATTTTAATTAAACGTCATCAGTCTTCAAAATTCCATCTTGAAGATAGAACCATTTATTTGAAAGAATCGCGAAATTATTAGAAATGAATTACAAAATTTATTATTTTTGCATAAACTTATTTTGCATATAAACTTTGAAGCTTTTTTTCTAAAATATGTAAAAATTGTTACATAGAATTAAAATCTAAACTGAATACAAAAGTCATAAGGGCTTATAATTAAAAGTAAATTTCTGAAATGCCGTGCTTAAAAAAAGAAACCACACTTTATTTAACTGTCATAAATACCATCAATAACAGTAAAACAATGTCATATCAAAAATGTAACTTTTTCTTTAAGTATAAGTATATCTTATTTTTTTTTTTAAAAAAATACTGTCTTCATTTTTAATTCAATGTTTTGTGATTTTTTTTATGGCGCTTCAGACCTTGTTGATTTCCACCAGATATAAATTAGTTTTTGTTTTTATATGCTTTTGATTTTGTCTTGTTAGAAATGTAATTTTATACCATAACATGCATGTTTTGCTTGGTATTTTTTTTTTTTTAATAAATTTATTTGTTTTTATAAATTGTTTTCAGTTTTTTTCGTCTTTTCAAATCTGAAAACAACTTTGAAAAGCATTAGTAATAGCAATAAATCACAAAATAAAAAATTTAATTTTTTTCATTTTATATAATACTTTCATTTGTTGTCAGTAAACACCATGAGTAGTGAAGAGAAAAACATATATATATATAATAAAATAAACCTAGTATTTAAAGTCGAAAATACTATCATGCATTTTATTACATACTGATAACCGCTAAATTTAATAAACTAACAGTTAAAATTGTTGAAATAAATTCAATTTGTCGTAAGTTTTCGAAATTATCAAAATACAGTTATATGGAATGCAGTATTGAATGCAATTTCTAATGCCTGCAACTAAAAATTAAAATAAACAATCAAATTAGAATCAGTGACATAAATAATTACTTGTGTAACAACGGTTTAATTAAAAATAATATCTATATACAGTGTTTATTATTTTGCCGACATAATTTATAAATTTCTTTGTGACACGACTGATTCTACCATCAAAGATGAAAATTGCAGAAAATATAAAAATTAAGAATTTTTCTTTTGTTTTTCACCGACACCGAGACAAAATGAAAAACAAACAAATGAAACTGGAAAATGGAAAACAAATAAAAAATAATCTAATTTATTTACTGATGAATATATGAATTCTAAAATTCTCCAACTATTCACTCAATAATATTTATACCTACTTGAGATAAATACATCTTATATGTATATACATATTATGGATATAATATATATATATATTAATAAATATTTAAACATAAAGATAATAATAATTTAAATAAAAAATTAAAAAAAAAAATATTATGTAATTTTGAAATTAAAAAAAAAAAGGAAATGTTAAGAAATAAATCATTAATTTTGACATTTTTTGTTGCTGCAACAAGATGCTATATCAAGTAGCAATGTTTGATTGGATGCTAACAAACTTAAGTATGATGTGTATATTTTGAAAACAATTTTACTTTATATAGTAATACCATTTGAAAATGTAAAATTAATTTAAAATGTATCAAATATTCTTTAAATTAAAAAAAAAATAAAAATAATTAATAATTGGTTTTAACTTCATATTTGTACAATAAGAAGACAATTTAAAATCTTGTTTTTAATTCAGAGCATTTTTGCGAATATTAGAATGAAATTTTAAAATTGTTTAAACATAAAAATACTAAACTTATGCATTTACAATATACATATATATACCAAAAAATAAATAATAAAGTAAAACAACAATAATAAGAAAATTCATTTATAAATTTTAATGCAAAGATAAGGTAGTGAAGCATGCCATTCCTTTTTAAACGTGGCATGCGGCAGGAATACTAATTATTATTAATTAAAAAGTAATGAATGCGGTACTGTAACATGTATATTATGTAATATTATTTATTTTGTTTATATTATATTTTTTATAGTTATTTACATTTTACACCAGTTAGATTATATATTTAATCAGTACTCGCCAAAGCGATTGTGAATGAAGTACTTTCAGTTCGATGCAGCAAATGATGAATTAAAGCGCTTGAAATAAATAATGCTGCATAATTGTTAACTGCTTTACCAAATTATTTTTTTAGAAATTCTGTTTTGGAAATATTGACAAATAAAAATTAAAAACAATTTTTTTTGAGTTTAATCAAAAGTCGCTGTTCGATAAAGCATATGCTGCAGACTTGAATGAAACACGTGTTCAGTAATAAGTTACTTGAAGCGCAAAGTGACTGGGCTAAATGTAATTTTTTAATGTAAATACTCAAATACTAAAAATAATTTAAATAGGTCCTCCAGCTTTTAAAATTTTACAAATATTAACAATTTTTTATTGGTTTTTATAACTTACAGGAGATTTTCATAAAATTTCCAAATATGTTATAAAAATCAATCAAAGTTTAATCATGACTCAGGAGTTTATCTAGGCAATGTAAGACTACCTATCTAGTACTACAAATGATCCGAGGAGTATTGCAGAACTAAAAACTCTTAAAAGTAATAAATAATTGTATTCAACAGACTATAAATATTTTGAAATTACCAAAATTACTAAATTTTAATTAAATAATATTTTTAATAAAAATTACGTAAACGTGTATCCAAAAAAAAAATTTCAATAATATCTTTATAATAATTTTCGGTTCTCTTTGAAAGATTGTTCTAAAAAAAAAAATAAAATAAAAAAACACAAGACCTTGAATATTCTTTACACGCCTAATTTGAAATAAAATAATGATCACCTTTTTTGTATATTAACATCATCATTAATAATATTCGCAAAATGTATAGATATGTATACTCATTAACAATATAATAATAAGTCCATTATCGTATTTTATATCGTTTTGTTCTAAAAAAAAAATTTTTAAAAGTTAAAATTTAAAAATCCAAAAAAATAATGCAAAGGAAATATTAATTTTTATCATATTAAGATTGAAATGTTAGATACTTATAAATTTCATCTAAATTTTTAAATTTTGCACTAAATCCAAATTTATACAAATTTTATATTTTGTAACATTTTGAAAAGACTAAAAAAGAATTAAATAATTTACTAATACAAATGCAGGGATCTAATAAAAAATATTAAAATAATTTACATATACAAATAAAAGGATCCATTTAAAAAAATGAACTTTATTATTAAGTCCATACTTAATAATAAAATCTACTTAATAATTCTTAATAGAATTTCCTAGCATATAAGTAATTTTGTTAATATTATAAATTGAATGCGAGGCCGTGATTTGAAAGATTTTTATGTTTGAATATTTTATTATACTAAAACAAATTTATATGTGGGTTAATATCTTAATTTCAAGCATACATAATCATTAGTCATTATTCATTACATTATATATCTTAATATATATATATATATAAAATAATTTACATGATTTTTTTTGACTTAATTAATGATTATAAAATGAACCATATTTTATATATTTTAATTTTTTCTTATATATATGAAACAGTCAGATATATAAATATAGATTACTAAGAAATATTTCAAATATTCATCAATTTAAACTTAGAAATAAAAGATTGTTCTCGAAAATATAATTTGGTTATAAAAGAAATTTAAAAAATAGTTTTAGTAAAGCATTGATCTAATAACACTGGATCGCTAGCTTTATATTCTGAATTATAAAATACAAGTGTTTAAAATTATTTTATTTAATATTTGGATTGTCAAGTTAATGTTAATTTATATATTTCTATTTTTCATAAAAAATTATTTAAAAATGGCTACAATTAAAACATTTACAATAACATACAGTTATGTAAAGGTTTTATAATCATCAATTCAAATTCGATTTTGAAGGAAGAACTAATTAATTAATAATTGATTATTTTCATTATTTTAATACATACAACTTTATTTTTTTTTTTAAATTTTTTCCTTAAATTGCATTATCTCAGAAACGGTTGCGCCGATTAAATTGAATCAATATGTATATTAACGACAATGTTATATTCTACAATATCACAAAGAATGCTTCGAGTTTATTTTCTAACTGTAAAAATATACCGGTTTAATTAAAATTGTAAAAAATTTTACGAAAATTTTGTAATACACTTTTTGGTCAATAGATTGTGCCAGCGGTACTAATGCCATAAAAAATTCAGAAACTTGGAGATATAAAGTACCGTTATGGAATGGTGTCATTTAAATGTATGATCACCCCTTAACCTTATCCGAATAATAATCGCTATAGTGATCCAGTCAAAATTATTAAAAACTAATTAAAAATGCTATTTGAAGGTCACCTTTGAGAGGTGGCAAAACAGTTTTCCTGGCTGGGAACAATAAATAGCTTATAAAAATGAAACAGAATAATTAATGCTATATGAAAGTTAGGTGTAAATATTATTCATAATTGGACTTGTAGCTAAAACATACTTTATTATTTTAAGGATAAATATATAATCTAAAAATTATTTAAGCACCTGGTGACTTTAATTGTAATTTAGATTACGCTTTTATTGTGACGGATGAAGGTACCAAAATGATAAAAGTCTTTCATGAAAATAATCACATTTTTGTATGAACTATTTACTCTGTAATGCCGTTAGAAAATCAATAAATGCAGTACCTGAAATTTGTAGATGTATGTCGCATTTGCTTTAAACTCGCAAAATATTTCAAAAAATCAAGAATTAACTCTAATTTGCAAACCATACTAAAAAGCTCCATTCATTTGCTCCATGATTTTTCTCGTCAAAATAAGTTTTATTTAAAAATGCCCTACATGTTTATATTTTATAATTAAATTAATATTATACGCTTATCATATACAGAAATTAAAATTTTAATAAATACGTTGTTTTCATTCGAAAATTCGACTATAACTTTAAATACGAGTACTTATTATTCTTTTACAACTTTATATGATATGAAAAACTCAACAGGGCACCTTTAAAAATAATTTCGAAAAATAATTTCGAGTACAACGTGTCCACAATAATAAAAACAAAACAATGGTTTTTCTTTTCTAAAAATTTATCCAAAAAAAAAATTATATTTAGAAATTTTAACTAAATTATAATAATTTGTTAATGTATCATTAAAAACCATCTTAAATAATTATTTGGAAAATTTTTTAGATACAGAGCTATATTAATTTTGTTCTATTTTCAGATTATACATATATACACTTGTACATACGTACAATGAAATGACCACAAATGGTGCTGTCTGAATGCAACAAATTCTAAATTAAGAATACCAAAAAAAAAAAAACAAAAATAAAGAACAATTTTCCAAGAATTTATTTTTAAAAATATATTTTTAATTTTTAATTATGTATACAATATACTTGTCTTGGTCAGATTCTAGTGGTTCCTAAAATAAAATTTAAAAAATAGAAAACCAAACTTTAATACTTGTATATATTTTAAAAGCAAGCAAGTACTTTTTATTGTTTGTTTATTAGCTAGTGTTTTATTCCAAAAAAAAAATTTTTATATATATATAAAATTTTTGGGTTTTGTTTTTTTTGAAAATAAACAGTAACCACTTCCTGAACCATCTAAAATATAAATAAAATTGTATAAAAATGTTTGGTTTTAATTTATCTAATAAACTTAGAGTAACAACATTGATAACCTTAAATAGGGTAGAGTAACCTATAAAAAATTCGTTAATAGGTATTTAATTATAATGTATTTAAATTACAGCAATTTTAAAATGTGAGCGGTTCGTAATCCTACTTCACAAAATCACGCTAAGACAAAATCCCATTTTTTCAAAATTCGCTTTTTCTAAAAATCCGCTGTTCCAAAATCACGCTTTTGTTAAAAATCCTGCTTTCCTTATAGAAAGTCCGCATTGTTCTTTTATTTTTTATTACATAATGTGTCCTATAAGTTAAAAGCACATATTTCTTTTTTATGTAGAAAAGGTCCCCAAATTAAATGCTTCGTTGCTGAAACGAAGACTTGAAAACAAAATCAACGGTTCCAATAACATGTTTAATGGGGGTTATATCATGGGAGTTATATTTCTTTGTTTGTTTCAATATATTTGTAAAAAAATAATTAAGAAGAATTTTAGAGTTGGGTCCAAAATCAAGGTATATCCCTTTTTCAGAATATTCATTTATATATATATATATATATATATATATAATTATATTATATTTACGGGCCAGACCCATCAAAATATGTTAAATATCTTTTAGATTTGTAAAAAACAATCTCTTAGCGAATAAAATTTTTGGAAAACATTCACAATAGCTTACTTATAATCTTATACCTCATATAATTTTAGCTAATTTTTCCCAGATGCATAAAATGTTAGAGCTAACAAGTGAAACCTTCGCAGTCTGTGGAAGTGTTCAAAAGTCTGTCGCAAAGTACAACTGAAACAACCGAAGGAAGGATTATTCTAAAGCGTCATGGAATAAGTATCCCATAATAATCTAGGATTATTCAAAGTATGGAATAAACTCTAAATTTATAAAATCATATATTCTACGTTCAAAAACAGAATGGAAGCAAGAAGCCTTTGGATCAACTAGACCCAGCATCCCGCAGTCTCTACTGATAGTTTAAAAATGCAAAAATGCACTGTGAAGTCTGTTCTGGTGTATATTGAGAATCATCAAAATTGAAAATGACTTGAAACTTCCCAATAAAATCAGTCTATTTCAAGCTAAAGTGCTGGGAATCGATAAAGCATACCAAATACTTAGAAACATTATTTCTTTTTAAGAGCAAATTAACAATCACTGATCTCAAATCAGCGCGTGATATCATCCAAGCTAATCAAAAAATTCTCTATTGAATGTAGAAGCATAAGCAATCATCACAATGTTACATTACTGTTATTTCCTAGGAACATTAACAACATAGGAACATTAACGGAAATTCTAATGAATTAGAGATGTTCTATTTTAAATGCTTCTTTGATTGAGTCGCAAACCTTCCGAAAAACCTAAGGACGTTCCGATCGTCAAAACTATCAAATATCGTTTGTTTACAATTAATATAACTAAAAAATAAAAATTAATTTGCTAAACCCATCTATATAGAAACATTCTGATTTCTGATTGTCCGATAAACAAAAATTCTATCTCTTATAATTATTTTGTTTATCTAAGTTTTTATTTTTAAAATTTTCTAAATAATATTAACAAATATATAACCGGTGGAAAATAATCATTATTCAGTAATTTTGGGAACAAGTGTTTCTTCAATCGTTCGTATATACGTTTATACGCATTTTAAGATTGTTATCATGAATAATGAACTAGATAAATTATTATTATAAACAATTTATACATATTAATAAATTATCTTCAAGTTATTTAAATTGATCTGAATTACAGATTTAAATTGAAATTCAAGTGGTAAATTTATTTGAAACATTATAGTATAGGAGAAGAGCAGAGGAGGATCTAGTTACAGTGTTTTTTGTTGGTAAACAATTTTTTTTTCCTTTGTA
Source organism: Dolichopus griseipennis (assembly GCA_963082915.1). Lineage (NCBI taxonomy): Eukaryota > Metazoa > Arthropoda > Insecta > Diptera > Dolichopodidae > Dolichopus > Dolichopus griseipennis. The sequence continues at coordinate 12,182,561 of OY720441.1, forward strand.
AACAAATAAAATATTTAATAAACATTTTATGCCCATTTGATGAGTACAAGGTTATTAAATTATTATGTTAATAATTTGAGTTCAATTTGGAATAAGGTATATTTAAATATTTTTATAAATAAAATAAATGAAAATGTCTTTAGCAAAAGTTAATTGTTATTTACATTAAAGAGGTACTGAAATCTAAATTCAAAAAATAAGTCAACTGGTAGTGGTAATTATTTAAAATTGTAAATGCTAATGCTGCCAACACTTTTGAAAAGGCAAATAGAAATCAAAATAAGGAAATATATAATTAAAATGTCTTAAATTTATATCGTGATACACGGTATACAAACTTTGTCAGTTTTAAAGTTAAACACGCCAAAGACCAACATTATTTATTCATCATTGAATGATAGTTATAACTTATATTATAACTTGTAACTTATAACATAGTATATTTATTATTTATAATTGAATCAATAAAATTATTTGATATTTTTGTGAGTTCATTTTCAATTAATATAGTAATTATACAATAAATCTTTAACGCCTCAGTGGTGTAAGCATTTAGGGGTTTTTTAACCAAAGATATACAATGATAATGTGAGCAAATGCATGCTCTTTTTAATCAAAGGATTGTGTGTTCGAATACCACAAAGGTCACAGATTTTTAATTGGAAATTGCCTTTAAGGACCTAAAATAACACATCTATGTGATATGGAGGGGTTGTCTGCTAAATTAATTTGATCTGTGATAAAAAATTTGTGTTAGAATTACGATATTCTAGTTAATATATATTAGTGCATAAAATGCTTATTAATATATCGTGGATATTATTTTATAAAACACTGCAAAGACCGTATTTTATTTGACTGAGTAATCGTTTGACGATTTTTCCATTTGGATATACTCCACTTGACTGGATGACGCATTTGTACGCGTACACGAATATAAATATTTTGTAAAAATAGTTTTACTATTATTTGGATCCCTCTCTAAAATTCCTCCAAATTTTGAATTTCGAATATATAAATATTCTAAAAAATATTCAAGTCAAATTATAATTAAAGCAAATATATCAAATCTACTTGCACAAATTACAGTAAAATTATACCATAGACAAATAATACTAAGGCCAAGTTAAAAGCAGGCACATTATACAAGCTCTCACAAAGTATGTATAAAAAAACGCTGACTATGATTGTCCATATGCATATTTTTATATCCTAATGCCTATAGGTCAAAAGGATATAATAAATTTGCCATTACGTTTGTGTGACGCAGACAAGGAGTGAGGTAAAATTAGACTCAAAGGTCCATCTCCACGATTACTCAAAAAATAAAAGAGCTACAACTTTTTTATACGAAAATAACTCTATACTTAGTAAAGCTAGATGTCTGAAATTTTGTCAATACTAGTTAACTTTAAAGGACAACATTTGAATAAAATATAGTCAGTGTAGTGGATAGAGATTCGAAGAGCTGCCTTTCAACTTCTACTTTCCATTGTACATAACCAAAAGTCTAACAATTTGTGTATTTGAAATTTTGTCGAAAGTCAATAATCGGATTATATTATGTTAATATTACAGTGGTACCGTAGTTTAATTATACAGTGCCAAAGTTGACACAGTCTACTCTACTACACTCTTCCTAGTTTAAATCCAATCTAAAGTTTTTGATTTGAATAAAAAACTAACAATAAAAATTATCCTAAAATTAAATATTTAATATTTGTTCAAACCAAACCAAATAATTTAAAAAGTTTTTAGTTAATTTCGTATAGACAGGTTTATTATTTTAATTAACCTTCTAGGCAATTAAGTATTATCGTACTTTTTATTCAAATACTTAAAAAATACCGAACAAAGTCATAAATAAATAAAACTTCAAAATGGTTTACCATTGAAATATGAATTTAAGGAGGAGCTTAAGACACAAAAAAATTAAAAATAGAAATTAAACAAACATTTAAAAATTTATATTCAAAGAACATTCATTAAATCATTTATTACCGGTTTTAATATCATCTATTTTTGGGTTTTATTTTATAATACTTCTTAAAAATTAAATCTTAAAATTAATAAGGCTAAATTTTGTTTTTCAATACTAACTAATTTATTAAGTCACTTTACATTAGACTCATAGAGCAATGACCTTTTTAAACTATCGTACTAGGTTTATTTTCAAAATAAATAACCATAATTTTGAAAATAATTAATCATTTGGAACAATAAAATACAAAACATTGTTTTGTGGCTCTATGAGTCAAATACAAAATTGAAAATTGAGCTCAAGAATTAAAAAAGTTTTTAATCTATTAGAAAACAAAAACTGTTTATCAATAGTGTTTTTTATTCGTTTATTAACACCTCAATTTTTGCCATCCCAAAATTTTGAATTTATTTTTTTTTTTATACTTTCAATGCTAAAAAATTTTTTTAATACAATCTTATATACGTATGTATAAAATTTTGTAATAAAAATGTCTTTTAAAGTAAACCTACTTAATTAACAAAGATTTCTTATTAAATTCATTAACTCCCATTAAAAACCAAAATCACAAAATAAGAAATAAAAATTTAATTTTAAATTAAAATTCAAAATAAGTTAAAAAAATAAGAAAATATAATAAAGTTGTAAATAAGGCGAATTTACAATTAATTATTGCAAAAAAAAAAAAAGTTTTTAAACACCTTTCCTAGCTCCTATATTTTACTTGATGTCATTTTCAATTACTTTTATTCCTTATTTTATAAATTTGAAATTGTAAAACAAGTCATGCCTTTATAAACCCACTATTAAATGTTACAACTACTCGTACTTGCCTTAAATAATAAAATAAAATAATTTGAAATTATACAATTTTATTTTAGCAATTTTTTTAAAAAAAAAGAACGGCTAAATGGAATACGGAACCTTATTTTGGACGACTTTTTTTTTTAATTTTTTTTTTTTTTTTTTATTAACATCCATTGGATATGTTTAGTAAATCTTATAACTATTTTATAAATTATTACTACTTTTACAATGTACTTAGATCTTATTTCTAAGTAAAACCTGTTTAAGTTTACAGAATCAGTATTCTATTCTTTATACAATAACTGTAATAACTACAATATTAAAATGCAATTATTTTACGCCAATAGATTATGTGGTTTTAATCGTTTTAGACGCCTTGTGTTGTTCTGGATGTTTGAAAGTTGTTTAACTTCTATGTTGTCATGTTGTCGCAGTCTTTCGTGATGTTTCCTAGCATATTCAGAAATAACTTCATCGATTGTTTTAATATGTAAATCTTTATGAATTTCCTCATTTGTTACAAAACGATAAGCGTTAGTGATGACACGAAGAAATTTGTTTTGGCTGCGTTGAATAATCATCCTATTTGCCGATTTTGTACAGCCCCAAATTTGGATCCCATATGTCCAAATTGGTTTAATTGTTGACAAATAGATAAGTCTTTTGTATGTAAGTTTTAGCTTTGAGTGTTTGCCCACGATCCAATACATTTCACGCAATTTTAATCTTATTTGTAATGCCTTTTGTTTGACATGATGATTCCAGTTTAGACGTTCGTCTAGGTGTAGTCCTAAATATTTTGCAGACTTTTCTTTAGGAACTTGGATGCCGTTTAAGTAGGTATTGTACTGGTTGTTTTTTTTCCTTAACGTATATGTTACTTGAACTGATTTCATTTCATTAAGTTTGATTTTCCAGTCTCTTGTCCACTTCGTGATTTTGTTTAACGCACGTTGAAGTTTCTCCGTTGCCTCTTTTTCATTATTACTAGTCGCCATTATAACTGTATCATCAGCAAACGTTCCAATGATGGTTTCTGTAGAAGTTGGTATGTCAGCAGTGTATAATAAGTATAAGAACGGCCCTAACACACTACCTTGCGGTACACCTGCTTGAATTGGATGTAGTACTGATCGCGCTTCTTCATAAGCTACTCTAAATTTTCGTTCCGATATGTATGATTCCATAAGTTGGCAGAGATTACTTGGTAATAATTTGCTTAGTTTATATATAAGGCCCTCATGCCAGACTCTATCAAACGCCTGCGATACATCAATAAACACTGATGGACAATATTTTTTTTCTTCAAACGCTTGTTCGATTACCGAAGTGATGCGATGTATTTGATCGATGGTGGAATGTTTGTTCCTAAATCCAAATTGAAAATCAGGAATGTTAATTAGAGGTTTGATACGTTTTAGTAACAACTTTTCAAATAATTTTGATGTTGCTGGTAATAATGAAATTGGGCGATATGACGAGAGCTCATTTGGTGTTTTATCAGGTTTTTTCAACATAATAATTTGAGCTATTTTAAAACATATTGGCACATGTTTAAGTCTGAAGCATGCGTTAAACAAATATGTCATCATAATAATCCCTTTGCGTGGTAATTCTCGAAGAAGGCCGGGTGATATTTCGTCAATTCCAGGTGCCTTTTTTGGATTGATTTTGTTGTCAATTTCTTGCGCAATTTCAAGTGGTGTAACATGTTTTATAATTTTATTCGGTTGAAAGATTTTAGTTGTGTTAATATCTGATTGGATATCGTGTGGTTTAAAGATTGTAGCTAAGTGTTGAGCAAACAGTTCTGCCTTTTCATCATCACGTCTTGTCCACGTTCCTTGTGGATTTTTCAAAGGTGGTACATGTAGAATTGGCCTTTTAATACGTCGCGTTGCTTTCCACAAGGAGTAATTTTTGTCCTCTTCTGGACTTAAATTTGACAGATAATGTTCAATGCTACTTTGCTTATAGTGCCTTATTAACCTGTTTAATTTATTGCTAACGCGATTGAATATTGTTTTGTCTTCTGGATGCCTATATCTATGCCAAACTCTTCTTCTTCGACGTCTCTCTTTGATCAACTCTCTAATTTCAAGAGGATAACAGATACTTTCCTCGGCTATTTCCGCTGGGGGAGGGGTCGCTCTTTTAGCGGCATCTTGTATGTTGTTGATAAGATTTTGTGCATGTAGTTCCAATTCCTCAACTGTTTTAATCTTGATTTTTAGATTTATTAGTTCGTCCATATTATTTCTAAATGAATCCCAATCTGTATACTTGTTGGTCAAGGTTGGTTTTTTCTGTTTTTTAATAACCCTTGAACTAATATTCATTAACACTGGAGTGTGATCTGAAGATAAATCCGCTATTTCTTGGACTTCAATGCAACTTGGTGATATTCCTTTTGTTATGTAGAAATCAAGTAGATCCGGTACTTTATTGCAATCGGTTGGCCAGTATGTCGGACTTTTCGATGAGTGGAATTCACAACTGGATGATTTTATAGCATTGAGGAGGTCCCTGCCTTTTTTGGGTGTAATCAGACGCGAGCCCCATGCTGTATGCTTTACATTGAAATCACCGGCTATAATAAACCGTGATCCTAGTCGATTGAAGATTTCTGTGTATTGTATTTTATTAGTTCTTTGGGACGGTGGGCAATATGCAGCTGCAATATTTAATTCTGCTTTATTATGGTTTATTGTTATTATTGTGGCTTGTATGTAATTTTCTCGTATATCATTTTGTTCATAATGTGTAATATTTTGTTTTATTATAACTGCAGTTCCTCCGCGGGCACGTTCACTGGGATGTGTTGTCCAATAACTTTTATATCCATTGAATTTTATATAACTTTTGTTTGTAAAGTGTGTTTCAGAAATCAGCGAAATTTTTAATTAATTTATAACTTGCTACAACCATCGAATAGAGAAATTAAATACAGTAGTGACTAAAACCCAAAGTTGCAAAATTTTATTAATCCATCAATGTTGCATAAGATAAGATTGCATTCCAGAAAAGTGTTGAGCAACTGAAAAATTTCTACAACAACTCAAAATTGAGCTTTAAAGATATTATTTTTTTATACATACATACGAGTATGTCAATCATAAACTAACTTAGTTTTTAAATGTTTAATGAAATCTTTTATTCCTGTAAAAAAAAACTGAACCAAAATTAATAAATACAGAAATGTTGCAAAAAGAATAAAAATGTTTTGAATTCAATTTTATTTATTTGTATAAATAAATATATTTATATAGAAATTAGATTAGTATAGGTACATTTAATTAAATATTTATATGGAATTTATTTAATTTAAAATAATTTATTGAGTGGATTTAAAGTAATATCCAAATGAGTTATTAACTTCCTTTGTCTTGTTTAATTTGTGAAAGTAGTACGCAAAGGAATTAGCTCTGAGTTCTGAGTTCGATAGAGTCCAACTGACGTAATTTAAAAAAGTTAGTCTTCGTTACAGTTTTATTTAGGTTCGGTACGTTATCCAAATTACAAAATCCCAAAACTTTTTCATCTTCTTACAAAATCCAAAATCACTAAATCACAAAATTATAAATTTTTCAACCAAAAAATTTAAATTGGTAATTCCAACTAGTCCCCTAAATTCACCAATTTCTAAAATAAAAAAGAATTAATATTTATCAATTATTTATATCTATACGTGAGTTTCTCAATTAGGAAGGAGTTTATAGTTGGATTCAAAATCAGGATTGCCGCTTGTTCCAGAATTTTGTAATTTCGGGATTTTGAAATTTTGGGATTTTATTACTTAGGGATTTTGAGACGTTTACAATTTTATTTGATTGTTTTTTGAGGCCCCATAAGACGGAGTTTTAAAAGTCAAACTTTTCTAATTTTAATTGCTTTGTTTATTTAAATTCTACTAATAAAACGATAAGTATACTTTTTAACTAATTTCGGTTCGACTGCTGGTTTCCAAGGGACGGGAAATTATTTGTGAGGAGCCCTTAAAAACAAAAAGTAGTACTTAAAAGCAACAACTTGCACCTTATTGTTTTGTTTTTTATTCCAAACTATATTCAAAGTTTCGATATAAAAATTCGACAAATCATTACTTTCTCTCATAACAATCTCTCTATCGGTAACAATGAATACTTGGTTCATCTGATTAAAGTATCATAACTCGCATTATTCTATTTCATTAATATTTCTTATAATTAGAAAGTTTATTCTTAGTCTGTAGATAAATGCCATAATACTTAGTAAGGTAATACCCATATTGGAGAATTTACGAAACTTCTTAGTACAAAACAATTTATTTGCATGAAGAGCAGAAAATAAATTCCTGTTATAACTTTTATTGAGATTTTAATTTTTACAAGGCCAAATCCTACACTTGGCTTGACTCTATACACATATGGCCTCAACTCAATACAGATAATTCATATTTTTATTATCAGAATATTCAAATGTGAAATTGTCAAAGTATTCAAAGCCTAGTTTCGATACAAAAATTTCTCAAATTATAAAAATTTATGTTTATTTTAGGTTTATAATAAATTATAAATTATATTTTTTTATAAGATATTATTTGACCAGACTTTAAAAACGTGACCCTATATGTATTGTCTAACTTTGAACAAACAAACTAACTTTTAAATTATGGAATTCATAATAAATTTGACAGTTTCAACCTGAAAACAAATTGACAGTTGACAGTAAATTTTTGTTTTTTTTATTTTATTTATTGAACTATATAAAATTTCAACAACTTCACTGACAATTATTGTCTCACAATTCAATATTGCTGACTTAAATATATCTGTTCTGTCACCTGTGACATTTATGATTACAATAAGCAATATAATTAAAATTAGTGTTACCATCTACATATGTTTTCTCTTATTAGTAAAAATACTTCTTACAGTTTATATTCTAATTACGTACTTGTCCAAGGTATATTTACCATGTATGACTGACAGTTTTAAGTTACAAACAAAAACAACTTTGACAGTTCCTAAAAAATGAAAATAGAGATTATCAAAATACCAGATTGTTTTAAAACTTGAAAAAAATTAAAATCAAAAATTAATAAAATAAAAATATTCAATATTTCAACATTATTATACTATAACGTAAGAATTAACTATAATTTTCCAACTTATCATGCTGTATAGATTTCGGTTTTATTTCTAAATCACAAAAAAAAAAATAAAAGATAAAATTCATTAACACTTTACTGTTAAATTGAACATAAAAGGTCATGAATTGTTTTTCTGTTTTTTTTTATTTTAATTTTCTTGTGAACACCATTTTAATTCGCACAAGTAATTAACCATTCAAATTACCATTTTGTTATATGTACACAGGTAAGTATTTATCATCCGAACTTTACAAGTGATCTATTGAAATTTGAATTTATGTACGTATTGTAATTTTGTAATTGTTTTTTTTTTATTTTTATCATTTGCTAACTATTCAATTTTATTTTCTGCTATTGTTTTTTTTTTTTTTTTTTTTTGACTTTTATTTTGTTTTAAAATAATCGTGAAAAACAAAATAACATGACTTTTTATGTAACTAGTCCACCTACAGGTTAATTTTTTTTTTTTAAATAATACGCGTTAACTCCTCATTTTTTCTTTCGATCTTTTCTTCTTTTGATTTTTGTGCGCTTTGTTTTATTTAAAATCTAGTCGCTAATAAATGATGAGCACTTGCAATCCGTATATACCAGACAGATATAATAAAATAAAATTAAATTTAAATTAACTATATATATTCGTTAAATAAAAAAATAATTGAATGTTAATTTTAGTAAACATTATAATGCGACTAAAAAAACTGGTAAATTGGTTATTCATTGAATAATTTTATTCAAGTTGAAGTCATAATTGTCATGTGATTTTGTAAGTCATTAATTTTTTTTTTTAACTAATTATGTTGCCTAACTATACTGACGATCGTTTATAAATCTTTACCATCAGTTTTTTGGTAGTACTAATTGAAGAAAATATCAGACTAATCAATGGAAATTATATCTGTTGGCTGCTTTATTATAAGGTATTTTCAACGACATCGTATATAGTCTAAGAGAATTTAATTTTAAATCGACTCAAAAATTTCCGTTTATACTCGTATACTAAAAAAATGACGTATCTATATAAAAAGTCAAATCTAACCACACCGGCACCGTAACGATCCCATATTGTGGTTTTCTTTTTTTACATAAATTTTTTAACAATAAATTTAAGTTAGACGGCAATGGTATCAAAGACGCCGCCGGTCGGCATGGATTGTTTTTTTTTTTAATATTAAATTCATGATACCATCCATTATATAATTCTGTATCAAAGGATTTGCAATTTGAGTCTGGTTTTATTTCAAGCATTGTCACATTCAGACAAAATGCATTAAATAGATAAATTTTGTGAATGATGTCATAAGGTAACCGTCAACGTTACAGCTGTCAAAAAATAGGTTTGGTTTTCAATTAGGTTGAAGAATAGTTTGAAGAGAGGGAAACGTTTTTATTTCAACAAGCTCTATGAATGATATACTTAGAAGTTCATTAAAAATTTTAGAACTAAAAAAAACAACTAAAACAAATTTTTGCTTAAAGTAGACATTTTTTTTTTTTAAATGAAGATGTGTTCAACAATTTCTATATTACGCTCTCCTATTGTTTAAAAGGCTGGCTAAGGTAAAGATTTCTTCATTTTAAATAAAACGTCTTTACTAGAAAGCGATTGCTCAGTGGTAAAGTGTGGCTTTTCAATCAAAAAGTCTCGGGTTCAAACCCTGGTCGGATCATATCTAATAAAAAAATAAAGTGTATATTCCAATAATTTAATAATTAGTCCAAATGTCAAATCGGCAAAGGATTAATATTATCAGGCAATATTTACTATTGTCAATGCTAAAAATAAATAAATAGAATTATAAAAGGTCTTCACTTAAATTAAAAAAATTCATTTTAAATTAAAAATGTTTTCAGTTAAAGTAAAAATTATAAAATAACTCAGAAATTTATTTAAACGTTCTCAAATGAACATTAAGTATTGAAAATTTAAGACATACGGTAGAATGGGGTAAATTTGACACAATTTGGGACAACTTTAAAACTAATTAAGGCAGCTCTTAACTGCAATTTTTCGAACTTTAAACTATTTTCCAGCTTAAAAATATTAACGTATACATTTTTTTAAATAAAAACAACACAGCACCATGTCCAATGGTCCTCATCCTATATATATATATATATATTACCCAATTCGCGTTATTCGAAAAGCGTTTGTATAAATTGTAATTGGTTTCGATTTCAGGATAGATAAGTATAATAAGTTTATTCCGAACTGTTAATTAAAATATTACAAAAGTTATGAGCAAATTTTAAAATTCCGAACTAAACTAAAATCTCAGTGAAAAATAAAAAGTTTTATATTTAAGATTTTGACAAATTAACACAAGATTCATTCGAAATTAAAACACAATTGCACTATAAATTTTGCGCGAACACATTTGAATTTCGCAAAGCTATTCGCAATAAATTTAATTTTATATTTTATTTTTATTTTATTTTATTTTTTAAATTTTTTTTTTTGGGTTATTTAATTTTATTTTTGTAACTTAATTTTAACTGACATCTTAAGTTATTTTATTTGATTTTTACGAATTATGTAATTGCATTTATTTAATGTTTTATGACAGTTATAAAATTCCATGTTCTTGTTGGTAAATTATTTTGTGATTTGTAATTTAATCATGAGTGAATTTTTTTTATATTTTCTTTTCAAAATCAAAAATAAATAGATAAAAATCAATTTAAGTAATAAATTATTTGTATTTTTTTTTGATTTTTTAATTATCTTTTCTTTTGAATTAAATGGTTTTAAACTTAACGAATAATAGAAAATATCGAGTTAAACAAAAGTAAAAAAAAAAATTAATAATTGTAAAGAAAAATAATACTGAATTAGATATTTTGCAAATAAATGCGAATCAATCGTGACATTAATGAATTATGAAATTTTGAATTGAAAATATTTTAAGGTAAACTGGGTATTATTGGACTTTATAATTAACACGATTTATTAATATTGTCTTCGAAATATATTTATTTAAAATTTAATGAGAATTATTGAATTATATAATTATTTTGTAATTATTGAATTTAATATAATAGAATGATTACAATGGTAATATCTTTTAAACAAAATAACTTGAACTTATTACTTACTTTGTTTTTTGATTAGATTGTTATTATTTTAAGATAAAATAATTTAATTTTTAATTATCAATAAAACGCGCTATCATTAAATATATTGGTCGCTTGACACAGACATTTAACACAAGGTGAAAGCAAAATTGGGTTCAGAATATTTTGAAATATGACATTATGTTATAGGTACTGGCGATTAAATACAAAAAAGAAAACTTTTACAACGAAATAAATGACAGAAACACAAATAAGACAGTGTCAAGAATTAAATAAACAGTTATATACGATCTCAGTGTTATCGCAACGCTCACTCCACTTAACTATCGGCGCATCGTCTGGTCATTAACTCTGTTTTATAGATATCTTGTAGTGACAAACACCTGTTCCAAAGAAATTAATGCTTCCACTCAAAGTTGTTGCTACAGCGTTGAATTAGAAAGATGGCTAATGCGTACGTTGCGATTGTGGAATCATGTAATGTTTTCCCAAAGTTGTTGATTTACATATGTAAGTTCCAAAAAAGTTTAAAAAGAATATTAACATCTATTCTTCATGATATCCCTCAATATTTTTTCTGTATCCAACCTAATACTAATTCCCAAATCATATTCCTTTCAAATCATATCCCTTTCATATTCCTTTTACAATTTGCTTTCCCAATACCAAGCCTATAAACCGTATCCAAAGTCCATTTCTATTTTAGTAATAAAAAGGAGAGGAAGGTTTTAGTTGGTAAAGTTTAACCTTAACCATATAAACCGCGTACTTTAATTTTGAGCGGTTTTCGATACTTTTCATGAACCCTTTTAAAAAGAAAATGAACCTGTAGAAACCAAGAAAAATACTATTATTAGATCATGGATACACAGGATGACATATCTTTCCATGCTTTAAAAACTAAAATTCGTATAGTTAATCTTCAAATTATTTTCTTTTAGTTTTAATTTAAAAATTTCCAGAATTGTTAATGAACGAACTTAAATGCAAAACTCAACTCACACTTAGCTGAAAATTTGACTTAAATATTGAGCCGACTTAATTGTTGAGTGAAATACATGCGCTCACAGATTGATCGGACTGAAATGTTAGGCAGACTCAAATTTTGAGTTAAATTTTTAGTTGTGTCGAAATTTGAGCATTTTATAACTCTGAAATTTTTAAATACTGTGAAAGAATCAAATGTTGCATTAATACTGAATTAGATAATGATAAAAATTTTTATTTATTAAATATAACTTCAAATTCACATATGTTTGAATTAACATAATTATTAATTATATATGAACAAAAAAAAAAAAAACAAATAACAGGAAAATTTAATTATATTAAATTAAAACGATTTAAAACTTATGCTTAATCCTAGTAAGTATTATACATATAATCATTAGCCTAATAAATATGGAAATGACTTTTTTTACCAATTTGTTTTCCTCAGTTTTTTTTTTAATTTGATCCATTGACTTACAAATCATAATATTGGGAACTATTTAAATTTTTTTAACCCATTTATTTGTCTCTCAATTTCCTTAACCATTTTTAATTTTCAATTAATCAAAATGTTAATGATCAGTTTAGAATACAAGAAATAGCTAATTATAATTAAATAACATATAAATAATGTTATTAATTTCCTTTTCAATTAATCACTATTTTATAAATTGGTTTTTTTTTTTGCACCGCAATTTAATCATTTCGTAATAAAAGTTATCTCTAATGAAAAATTAAAGAGCGGATGTTTATAATTACCTGCTCGTATTTTAAAGAAAAAACATTTCTTTTTTTTTTTTTTAATTTTATCAAATCAAATTATATTACAAAAATGGTTGTATTAAGTTTTAAAATAGATTTTGATTAAAATAAATTATAAAATAAATAATAGAATACCTATTTTTAACATACTAAACCTATCAAAATTTTAACAAATGAAATAATTATAATTTCTTAAAATACAAAAAATTTCTCAACAACATGCACAATCTGTTTTAAAATTAAATGGGATTAATATAAAAATAATTTTTTTTTTAACCTTTGCTCTTACTTAAGTACCCCATTACTTATAAATTAATATTACAAAAAAAATAAAAACACATTTTTCAACTTAAGCATTGTCATAAATCTGAAATCAAGCCCACCTACATATTAATTACTTCTGATGAATTGTTAACTTTTAACTGACATGTTTTTTATACTGTTTTTATTTTTTTTTATGTATTTTTTAGGTGTAATATCCATCCTAAGATGTCACTTTTTAATCAAGGGAAATCAAGGCAAAAATTTCAAAGGTATTTTTGTGAAAAGGTATTATAAATTTGAAAAAAAGTGTTCATATTTCAAAATTTTGTCTAATTTTAAAATATTTTTTACCAATCTTATTATATTTTTTTAATTAAATTGGTTATGTTTTATTCAAACTTAGATATTTAATGCAATATTTAAGGTATGTAGATATTTAATGCAATATTTTAACTTTCCCAGCTAGGAACAAGATCTTGAAAGATGTAAATAATATATATAGTCTTGAGCTTCAAAAAGAATCCTAAAAATTTCTTAAGAATAAATGTATTTGCTTAAGTACATATTGTATTTATAATATTTTTAAATTTGAATTATAAGGTATAATGAAAATTACTTAAATTTCTGTAAATTATATTTTATTTAAATCCAATTACGAATGACAACTTATTCAGATAATGTTCATTTACTGGTATTTGAATTTGAACTTCTCAAATAAGAGATCTGTACCTTGAACTCCGTAGTTTTGCTATTTAAAAGATAGCAAATGGAAAAAAAAACCTCAAAAATTTAATATTGATGCCTTCAAGGGTTAAAGTTATTATAAAAAGGATGGAAATACAAAAGATTATTTTTAATGACAGGATAAATCTGCTATTAAACAGCATCAACTGTTAATATTAATTAAAATATTTTTTAAATACTGAATATTTATCCATATAGAAAACAGTTTTACTTTAGAAAATTTAAATTCTAAGCAAAATATCAAAAGACTTAAGCGAGAAACTTTAAAAAAAAAAACTTTGATAGCAATTTTAGAAAAACATCATTGTTCTACAACTATTTTTTAAAAATATCCTAAAATTGCAAGTATAACGCTTAGATTACGTATATTGTTTATCAATATATACATTTGAAACACTTTCCAAATTTATTAAGTACTGTCATAAATGGCACTCTGTTATTTTTTTCTTCATTTTATTAATTTGTTTATTTGTTGTTATTTAATTTTTTTATTTTATTTTTTTTCTATTTTAATTGTTATGTCACTTCATTTATAATTCAGTTTAAGTATCACCACTTTACCTTGTTTATTTTTACCTTAATTGAAATTGCATAACATTTTTATATTACACTTTAATTTTTTTTTATTAATTTATAATATATGCATATGTAAAAATCTTATTTTCATAATCGTATATTCCATACCACATGGTTAACAAAAAAAAAATAATTTATGTAAATTTTTTTACACTCTACAAATTTGGAGAGATTTAATTTCTTTTGGTTAAAAAAAAAAATAAAAAATCATAAGCCACAAAACAAAATGTAAATTATTACATGAAAAAAATAAAAATTATACTAGGAAATTAATAAGGTAGCTGATTACAGTCATACTTTTTTTTGAACGGAGAAATGAAGTAACGTTATAACCCTGAAAACTCTTACTAGAAGAACATTTTATCTTCCGAAATCTATTCGTATCTTTCCTAATAAAACTTGTATAGTATTTGTGCTTGAATTTATACTCAACATAAGTAAACTTAAATCGTTTAATATTTTACATTATAAACCTAGAAATGTTGTCTTTAAAGAATAATTAAAGTGACGTAAAAATTTTCTTGTGAAGGGTACTGTAAAATTATTATAAAGTAATATACTTGTCCAAGAGGCTTGTAGAACTTTTACTTATATTTTTTTAGTCAAGAGTAATTTGAACTTTAATTGTTTTATGATTTACAATGGTTTACCATGCCAAAATTCTTTATGTGAATGTTTCAATATGCAATAACGAAAATTCTTATTAACATTTTTTCAAGAGTGATGTAAGAATGTAATAAGAAAAATTCTAATACTAAGATTCTGTTCATTATTAATCATCTTAAATTTTATTCATTTACAATTTTTAATCAAAATCCATGTATACATTAAAGAGAACCACTAAATAAATGGGATTCCTGTATTGTATTATCTATACTCAATAAATTTGATAAAATCAAATCTCATCATCATGAAAATAATTATTATTTTCCAATCATTATAATAATCAAATTTATCATAACTATATACTGAAGATACCGATTATAATCATCAAGATAAATTGGAGAAACTATATTAGATCAAAGAAATATCTATATATACATAACAAAAAATATTTGTAATTCCATCTTTATAATGGTATAAGAAATTGGTAATGGGTTTCTAATTAATTAGTATAAGAAACCAAAAAAAAAAATAAAAGGAAAGAAAATCAAAATTACAAATTTGCATAACATTTTAATGAGGAACAATATTATACTCGTATAAATATAAGTTTTTTATTTATAATTCTGTTTTTTTTTTACAAAATATCGTTTTATTTAATTGGTTTTTTTTTATCAAATTTAAATTTTTTTTTTATTTATTTAATGTAAAAGATTAGATAACATTTAAAAAAATTTTATAATTAAGTATTCTATGAATAAATTATTAAATGCACAAATTCAAAACAAATTTAACCCAATAAAAAATCAAAGTTCAATAATTTGAATAATTTAATCAATGATGGGATATTAAATTTAAATAAATTATTAAAATTAAATGATAATTAATTTTTATTTAACTTTTTAGATATTTACATTTTTGAACTTACATCAAAACACAAGTTATGAGTTTAATTAATACAATATGTATAAAAAATTACAAAGATGACCTGCTGGTAATTGGAATTCATCTTATAATTTCATCAAAACATAATACAAAAAAAAAATAAATATTTAATAATTATGATTTAAAATTTTTTACATCTTACGTATAAAGCAATTTTTTATACCTAAAAAATTTAAAAAAGTTGATCATGCATCAATTTACAAAAAAAAAAAAAAATTTGATGTGATTCAATTTATAATCAAATTAAAAATTTTTTTTAGTCAGATTGGTTTTTATTATTATATAATTTTGATTAAAAAAAAAAAGAAATTGAACTTTAAATGGACATATCCAATTAAATCTGTTCAAAAAATTTTAAAAAATCATAAGAAATGATAAATAAAATTCATAATTTATTTGGGACTAGTGACTTATACTACAGGAGTGAGTATACGTTCAACGATTTGTAGCATAATTTTAAATTTAAAAGTAAAAGAGTAACAAGCAAATATATTATAGCATACTCGTGTATAAGTTACCCTAATCTATGTAGATAAGTTTAATAGCTAAAATTAAAACATATTTTATTTACCTTCAGAAATCTTTTATCTTCATAAAGAAGGTATACATACAAATTACAGAAGGTACATATTATATATGTTGCACAATTATAAATAGTTACTAAAAAGTTTCAAATTAAAGTTTTAATTTTTTAGGTGAAACATTGCATAAAAGTAAAAGATTTAGCAATTATTAATTATAACTTATTGTTTAAAACAATTTTATTATTTGGTCTTATTAAATCATGAGCTCATGGCTACATATAACTATACTTAAAATTGCAAATTACTTTCACATGGTTATATTACTTTCACATGTTTACTTTTAAAAGGTCTTCACAATTTGTTACAATATGTGTTGTTTTATAATTATTTTTGTTTAAATAACTCTGGAACTGCAATTTGATACAAAACTGCATTTCTAATAGGTCTCATGCACTGTTAGTAAGATTTACTTCTAAAAAGAATGAAAAATTATTTGCAAACTAAGATATAAGTAGTACTTTACTACTTATCAGTTAACACTAAAGGTTGACTACTAAAAATTTATATTTAGGCATCATTTATAGATTTTATTAAAATGCATCTTAAATTAGTAATTTCGGTTCTTTTGAATGTTTATCTTTTAACATATACATTTCATACCATTTCAGTTATAATTCCTTGAAAAGAATTTCAGTTTAATCTTATCTTAAAGATAATTAATTTATTTTGTATTATCCATTGATAGTTGCTTTTTTAGCTCCAAATTCAATGTAAGCTATAACAGACCCCTTAAATAGCAATTAACTAAGGTTCATGAAATTCTGAGATAAAGAAATTTTTTTCAATTTAAATTAGCTTCTATTTCTAAGTTATATATATATATATATATATAATATGAACTTCCGGTTTTCCATTCAATTTCAAAATTGAAGACCTTGTGTAAAACTTGGGTTTTATAAATCATTGCAAAAGATTTTCAAAGTCTCAAAATCTTCCCTTCAATACTCTCGGAATATTTCAAAGTTGAAATTCTACAAACTTTATTTAATCAATTCCTAAAAATACTTAAAAAATTTTAATGCTACTGATTCACAAATACCTCATCTTCAGTAGCTACATCAGGAGCTTTCACAGTTCTTTTTTCAAATTTTTAAAAATAATTATATTTTCCAATCTTCATCCTTCCCCAAAAAAAAAACTTCTACAACTACAATCACATTTTTCTTCGTTTCTTTATTTCCTTAAAATAAAACAAAAAATTTAAATTGTTAATTTTAAACAAGATTGTTTAATTTTAAGCAACTTGTTTTCCGTCAAGATGTTCAACATTTTTTTCTTATTTATTAACTACCAATTCATCTGTGGGATGAGAGTTAAGGTCAAAAATAGTTAAAAATAAAGTTCAATAACCAAAATTGATACTATAAAACAATATTTTATGGAATTACCCAATAAATTTTTCATTTTTACAATGTCAATAACCGAAAAAAAAACTGAAAACAGAGGAAGAATCTATCTAATTGACAACAAAGGCATGTCAACCATTTCATTATCATACAAAAAACCAAAAAAAAATTCACATAAGTTCCTGAACAATTTTCTCTTAAAAATGTCTATTGTTTCAATTTAACAGAATTACGATATGAATTTCTACTAACGATTATCACAATATCAGGATATTAAAAAAGATTAAAAGGTCAAAACTTTGAAAAAACTTTCAAAATAATACTTAAAAATGAAGATGATACCACTTAGATACTTATGTATACAAATAATTTATATATATATTATATAGTACTTATAGTGCATCATTATCCATAAAAATGTTTATAAACAAATCAAACAAAAACAACACAAAAAAAACTTTCCCTATCACTTTGACATGAGATAAAACTTTTTTTTTTCAAACTTTTATATTCTCTTTCTTTACAGTCACTGTCTTCTTTTTCTTTTGTCCTTTTATTTCTGCTCTCATCTTTGCATTCGTCATTGCATTGAAATGAAATTTGAAATTAAAGAGATATTTTACATTACACCCTAGACTATACAAAAAGTCAGCAGACTGACTCGATGCAATAAAGTCATCAGAGTACAAAAGAAAGTTTTTAAGAAATGGTGAGGTAAAAAAATTACAAAGAGAAAAATTAAAAAGAAAGAAAAAACTTATAATAATGCGAAATAAATTGCAATAAATAATTTTTCTTGAATACCTACACAAAATGCAGACACAGTAAAGGTATGAAGGTTTAAATAGGGAAGAGTTGAATGGATGCAGATCTTTATTTAAGAAGACAAATTAATTTCAGGAAACTTTTTTTTAGGCAAATCTGTTTAGGAAAGGGTGAGGAAAAATAATTATTCTCCTATCCTACAGAAAGTCTAGACCAATATTGAATCACCTCAAACAAATACACATTCATCCTTGATAGTGTCAAGTCAAGTTCTCATCCGTCGTAGCCAAAGTTTAGTTAAAATCTCCACCATTCTATGGCAAGGTCTTGGTATATTTCAAACAAAAATCACAGAAAGTTACTTTTTAAAACCAATCAATCAATGATTTAATTAATAAATCACGAATTTGAAGTTTTTTAAAGTCAACAAATTTATTTTAACAGTCTTCAAAATTCTAACGGCATATCCTGTATATGATTTAATATACAAATTTCTGAATTTCTTTCGACAATATTTACAGATTCAACTTTTAAACATTAAAACTAACAAGTTTTAACTTAAAATGAAAAATTTAAAACTTCCTTGTGTTGTAATTGTTAGACAGTCAACGAATCATCTTCATTTAATATTCACAAGAGCCAACACAATATTATACATTTGTTATTTTCTATATGCAAAACATCAAATCGACGCCAACGTACGAATATAATTTTTTATACTATCTATTAAAAATACATTTTTTTACAACTATTTTTTTAAATTCAATTCACAAGCTATAGTTGGAATGTGAAACATATGTTGTATATTGCATCCATAATTTCCAATGATAAAGTAGAGGAAAACCAAAAAAAAAAAAAAACACTTTCTCATTATCTAATGTTGCAAGTCAATGCAATTTAACAATCAGATTATCTGTTTATATTCAAATACGGAAATTTAACTGATAACCTCCACAATTTTTTTTTAAGCACAGTCTTTATTTTTTTATGAATAAGTTTTAAAGAAAAAATTCGGTTCATTCGGTTCTTTCAACTTGTTTTAAAAGTTGAATTAATAAAAATTTTGTTGTAATTTTTTATTAAAATGTTTGTTTATAATAAAAATATTTTAAATTTTGTTGCCATAAAAATAGATAAAATATTTAAAATGGGAAAAATTTACAATACATTATAATACATGAATTTTTTTTTAATTTTTATTATATAAAATTATTTTTTGGATTCCATCTCATAAAAAAATATTTTAATTTTATTTCCAATAAATACAAGGTACAAAGTTCCGCGTAACGCATGTGAAGAAACTAATAATGCAAATTTTTGTTTTAAAGGTATTAAAAAAAAAAGACAATTTGAATTTTATTTACAGGTAAAAATTACAGAACAAGTAGGTGTTATAAGTGTTAAACCTTATAGTTTTGAAAATATAAATTTCATTTAATACCTTTAAAATAAAAAAAAATTAATATGTATTATAAGCGCATTTATTAATATTCATCTCGAAAGTTGTTTTGTTGTAAGTAAAAATATGGGTTTTTCACTTTAAATTTGCAATTCAAAAAAAAATATTTTAAATTCAATAGGCACTAACTATATCTTGTTATTTGGAAATAAGTATTAAAAATCAGTTGTAACCTCAGTTAAAACAAAACTTTCATTGAAGACATTTTTGTACAAATTTTTAAATTAAAGAACAACAACCCCTACTTTTTAAAATTATCTCTCACAAATTTATAACATATACTAGTTTTATTTCTAAGAGATTATCTTTACTTCATTCAAACCACTCAGTTCAAAATTTCGTAAATTATTTATCGAACGAATATGAATTCTGTATAAACTATAACTTACTCAGAATTCGTAAATTCAGAAAATAATTCCCAAGATTTTGAGAATTTAATTTGTATAAAAAAATTTTAATAGTCCAATTTTCAGTTGTGAAAAAAACACTGACAATGAAACATATTTTAAATTATTCTCACTCCAACAAAGAACAAAGCAGCAAAATATGCGGCAAAAAGCCTTGGAATCTTAAGCAGGAATAGGTAATATTTTAAATCTCCAAATCTGCTTCAAATATACAAAATTAATATTCAGCCAAGACTTAAATATAACTCTCACATATTTATTGCGCTTAGAAGCTTAATCAGATATGGATAATGTAGAGCATTTTCGAACCAGAATTCTTAAATATAGGAACTCGTTTATAAATTGCACCTCCAAGTTATGGAACGCATATAAACTTATGTGTTTTCCGATACTCATGATTTAGAAAAATTCAAGAGAGAAGTCAATTTATTTTATTATGGGTTTCCATTGAACCCATGATAGACATTATGTCTCAACGTTTCAGCCATTATACTGCGCAAACAATTTAGATGTTTATCCCGTTATTCTGGCTTAGATGGTAGGTTTATATTAGTGAGTAAGAATTTTTAACTATCAGGAGTTGTAGTTTTTCATGTAATATTTAATGTTTTCCGATATATAAAGGAAATTCAACGTTATAAACGCAACAGGTGAGTGAATTGCCTAGAGTCTAGACCACTAGAGGTGCAATAAAATTAAATTAGTATTATAAATTTCTGTAGGTCTTAAATATTCAACTTCTGATTTAAGAACAGTTCTCATAATCAATCACTCTAATCTATATGCACCGTGTATAATTAAAGTATTAATGTGAAAACTCTGCTTATTTCTTATTAGTAGAGACTAACTTAAATTATGAAGAATTATTTTGAATATACACAGATCCATTAATCCATTATATGTATTATTAAAAGATTTAATCAAATGAAATTAATATATAAATATTTAATTAAACTTCAAATGATAAAAATATTGTCAATAATAAAATTATAATTAAAATTTTAAAATATTTGCATAAAGTTATTAGAATTTTTCATTTAAATAAAAACTATTAAAAAATTCATCAAACTCTGAATTAAGAATTAATAGAAAACTTATGTAGGTAAACTAAAATAATTTAAACATCATGTCAAAGTTAATTGTAATAACCTTTCAAGAGCGAATGTAATATTTGTTATCGTGTTTGAAAACCCTGAAAAGTACCGTAAGATGAACAATTATAAATTTTTAAAATTTGAATATATTATACAAAATACTACCTAAATACCACACCAATTTATCAAAATAATTACTTCCCCTAGCACTTGTATAAATTTATTCAAATTAATAAAACCGTATTTTAGTAATTAAAATAGTTTTTGCAAAAAAAAAAAATATTCCACTTATTAATAAATTTAAAATTTTTTAAAATCAATTAAAATCCAAAAATTCAGTGAAATTTAAAAAAAAAAACAATTACATATAAAACTATTTTATATTTAAAAAAAAAATATGTTTACATTATTATTATAATATAAATAGTACTTCATTCATCTTCATTTATTAACTATAGAGAGCGCATCAATCTTCTGTCAAATGAATAACAGCCTCTTTTATAATTTTTTTTTTACTTTAAAAAAAAATCAATTAAAATATTTTACATACATACATTCTTTCTTACATATATATATACTGCTAACAATATTCATGTATGTAATATTATGTATATATATATATAATTACTCTATTTACTTGCTTACAGGAAATTAATTAAAAAAAAAAAATCTTTTTTTTTTTACACGCATTTTACAAAATAATTTTCTATTGACTTTTGAAGTACAATTGTATACTAATTGTGAATAATGAATTGTGAATTCTGGTACTAAAAAGAAAAAAATTTGTTAGCAATTCAGATAAAAATAAAATAAAATAAAATATTTTTTTCAATATATACTTTTATTTTAGTAGTACTAGCCCCCCCCAAAGGTAGAAAATAAAAAATTTAAGGTAGATCTTGGGAATTTGTTACTGTGTTAATATAAAAGTAAAATGCTGGTATAAGAAACAGTTCTTTTAATGTTTGGAAACTTTTAAGCTTAAAATGTTGAAAATTTTCATTAACCAAAGATTTATGGTAGATCTTTTGTAAAAGTAAATTGCTGAAATGGTGACAGTTCTTCTTTCCGATAGTCTTAATCCAGCAATTTACTTTTATATTAAAACACTTTTAAATGCAAAAGATCTACCATTAATTCGAAGCATAAAAATAAAGCCATAGACACAGGCAAGTTCAATTAAAAGTATATAATAAGAAAAAAACAGTAAAAATAACGGAAAAAAAATCAAAAACAAATCAAGGTAGTAAATGAATAATAAAATAAAAATTATTTTTAACTGGTTATTTGATTATGGCCCATCTCATAAGCATCCCAAAAGCAGTCAAAAATTTTAAGAGCTGTTATTACTTTTATATTGTACTAAATTTCGATTGTACTTGTATATAATGAAGTATAGTTATAATGAACAATATGGTCATTTTTTTAAAGTTTTATTTTTTAAATAAAGTTTTCTCAAGTTGTTTATCCGTAATTCAAGTTTTCTGTTTTTGTTGTTGTTTTTTTTTATATCCCATAAAAGCGATTTAAGAAAAAAATATTAAGCAGTTATGTTTTTATATATCATCATTAAAAATGAAAAGAACTAACCAACAACAATTAGAAACAAGTATTGGAAAGAATCGAGTTTTTAAAAAATCACATTTCCAAAATTGAACGTTCCATAATAAGCGTTAAGAAACCATTTCTATAATTTTTGGGAAGCTTGTAAATTAGAAAAAGCTGCTGTTGCCTACGTTACTGAAGTTACAAAATAGGAAATATTTAATTTTCGAATTCGAATAGTCCTTGAAAAATCTATGCCTCCAAAAAAACTAAGGTTTAAGAATTAAATTCCTATTGTGAATTGAATTAAATTGTGACTTATACGAAAATTGGGAACATTTCTTAGAATTCACAAATTGTAAAAAAAAATATGTAATAACATACATACTTACATATAATTTGGAAGCTTTAATTTTGACATAACTTTAAAAAATAAATTTGGACAGGTATTCATTCAGGCAGGCGACCCAAAAATATTCCCTGAATTAAACAAACATTTACCTAAATTCTTACTCCCTCCAAGTTTTCAACCGTTTGGAAGATATGACATGTCAAACATAAAAATAGAGTTTCGCATAACGGTAAATTAAAATACCGTATACGACATATTAGATATTTATTTTTATAAAAGCTTTTAAAATCAGCTGTCGTTTGACGTTTCCAAGTTGAAAATATTCCTTTAAACTTATGTGTTACAAGAATTTAAATTATTAGGCAGTTCTGAACTTTGGGTGGTTGTAGCTTTGTGATGATAATCCATTAAAATTATGCTTTTTTGTGATATCAATATTTATTTCAAACTTGGAAGAAGCCTAAATCGCCCTATATCTAGAGCGATGTAATGAGAGTACTAACTGGAAACTTTCCTATCGGCAAACATGCCAGAAGACTAGGACTTCCCTCAAATGATTTTTGTAGAACCTGCAAAGATGAAGAGGAGGAGGAACGGTTTTTTAATCTGTTATGTGAATGTTCGGCCCTGGCTCTTAAAGAGCTACCTTGAAAACTTATTTTTTATGTATGATCTTCTGATCTGTCGGTGGTTAATATAACCGACATATTACGCTTTTTAAAAAGCTCCAGCTGGTTTAATTTAATTTAATGAGATCCAGGGGTATCACAACGTAGTATAACCTAACCTAAGTATGCTCGCAACAACCCCATCTACCTACCAACTACCTTGACGAAATTCTGTAAACACCCCAAACATACGGACAAAATCAAACAATAGCCATATTATTTGAGAATTTTTTTTTTTGAAAATGTGTTAAAAACGTTTGTGCGTGTGTAGGTATAATTTTATTTCTTTTTATAGTGTTGTGCTTGCTATAAATGGTGGTGATGTGATGTGATGTGATGATGGTACGGTCAACTTCTTTTTAATTTTTTTTATTTTTTTTTTTAATAATAAAAATTGTTTATTTCTTTTTTTGGAACTTGTTCGAGAGCAAAAACAGATATATATATATGTATATATATATATATATACATATATATTTATAAACATATATGTTTATGTATATAAAGTTTTAAAAAAAAAACTTCTTTTGTGATATTAAGGTACTTTTATTGAAAAAAAAACAAATAAATAAAAGACCATGATTAAAAGTTAAACCAGTTTTTTTTTATATTGAAAAATCATCGGCATTTTCTTGATGATTCTTTTTTTTTTTTTTTTTTTTTCATATTTAACCGTGAAACTTTTTTTTTGAGAAAAATTAAAAAATCCAATCCGCTTTCATATAAATACATTGTACTATGTAGTAGATATACATACTATAGATTTTTTAAGTCTTTTTAGCACATTTTCAAAAAATTATGTAAAAATGTGCCTATATAGCTTCACTCTGTCCGTCCGTCCGTCTGTCTGTCAGTCTGTCCGTATGTTTACAAAAACTTTTACATCGTTTGAAATAGAGAAAAGAAATTTTAACCACGATTAATTTTAACCAGGTATTACAAAAACAATTATTTCGTAGAAGAATTTTTTTCTGTAGCCCCACCCGTTACGGAGCTGCAGCCCCACAAAGTTGGGAAAAGCCCTATATTAAAATTGTTATAACAAGAGTTCTATTAGGTGTATTTTCAATCTAAAAAAGGCAGAAGAGACCTGCTTTCTTTGGCTTTACAAAAATACATCACTAAAATGTACAGAGTTGCCATACGGTACTAAAATTTACCATTATGCAAAACTCAATTTTTGCAAAATTTGTGGCCCGACATATCTTCCAAACGGTTCCAGCTGGGGTCTTGAAATTTTGGGAGAAGTTATAACTTCAGAAATCAGTAGGAGTCAGTTAACAAAATTTTTTTGTCACGTCCCCTGTTTAGCAGCTATAAGGGCTCAAAAATTGAAATTTTGCTATTTTTAAACACCTGTAACTTGAATACCTATTCAAATTTTTGTTTGTTAATATACAAAATTATAAGGTCCAATATTATACTTTAACATATGTTAAAAGATTTTCTTAAATTTAAAAGCTGTTCTTTAATTTGAAGAAAATGTCTGTCACTTTTAACCATTTTTGCTTATATAGTAAAATTCTAAATAAAATTCCAAATTTTGGTAGAATTCACAATTTAATTCCTTGAACCTAAAAAAGTTGGGGGAAGGAGAGTAATGAGGATTAGATCCTTGAGAAATTGGGCAACCTTCCACATAGAGGGGCTATTAGGACTTAAAAATTAAAAAAATTACTGTTTCTATAAGTAAGTAGTAACTTAGTCACTTAGTATATATTTCTTAAATTAAACGTTAGCATTGAAGCTTCTACATTATATTCTGATAAAATACTCCGTATGAAACACTATACTATTTTGAAAGTGTGCTTTTTTAAAAACCCTTGGTTTTTTTCATCACTTTTTTTTTTTAATTTATATTTTTACTTTGAATTTGCAAAAAAAGTATAAAATTAATTTCACATTCCATGTAATGTTGTTTTGGAATTAATCATGCGGTGGTGAACCTTTTTCATTACAATAACTGGTGACTGGCTGGTGTGGTAAAACTCTGCTTTTGTTTTTTTTCTTTTTAGTTAGTAAGTACATATTAATGTGCAAAATGTCACTACATTATTACGCACCATAACATAATATTACATACCTAAGCAAGTGAAAGTAAATTAAAATAAATATTTTAATATATATATATTATTTTTTTAATTTTTGTTTTTTTTTTTTTTTTTCTTTTGAAATCTAAAAAAAAATTATTTTAAAACTTTCATTGAGGTTTTTGAAGAATTTATTGGACATTTTCATTGTAATATGGTTAGAAATTTCATTTAATTTTTTTTTGCATTAAATGGAGATGCGTTAAATAAAAATAGTTAATAGAAATTAAAAAAAGGTAATTAAATATCTATTAATATAATATTAATGAAAATTAAAATCCAAAAAACAATTTATTATTTACTGACAGATGATCAATTTAAATGAAATAAATACATATTTTGAATAGATGAATGAAAATTAAAACTTAGTGGAATTTATAAAATTTTTAACTGTTAAAAACTGAGAATTTCAATTAAAATATGAAAATTTAAAATTATTTTTAATTTAAATATTTAAAAAAGACTTTTGTAAATTTTTTAAAAGTTTTCGGTCCTGTAATATTACTGTACTGCACTAATCAAATCAGTAAGTAAGCTTGTAATATTACATTGTCTAGACAAACTTCTGATTAAACTTTTATAACTTATAGAAAATTTTACGAAAATCTACTGTGAGTTATAAAACTCAATCAAAAATTTTCTTTCGTGAAACTCATTTAATTAAAAGTAAATAAAAAATTATTTGAAAAAAATAATTTTTTTTTTTTATAATTTTAATTAAAAATAATTAAAATATTCAGATTTGGTGGACTCAATATTGTGTTAAAATGATTTTGGGGCAATTAAAAGAGAAAAGAGACTTTAATATTTCGTTTATTAACAATAAATTTTTTATATTTGCTTCCATACCCCACAGTAAATATGAATAGCAAGCGTTTTCAGTCTTTACCCTCCGGTTGAAACTCGATAGTCCTTTTTACTTATTTATAATTACAATATGTATTAATTATTTTGTTCATGTTATTTATTTTTATATTTTAAATTATATTTGGTCACCATGGAGATTTCTAAAGAAAAAATATTTTTCAATAATTTTGTTTTTAATTAAATATTGTATGACCTGACTGGATATCGAACCCAAACCCCCTCGTTTAATAAGCCAAATGTTAACCCACTACACTACCGACGCCCTCTTTTAATTGTAATTAATTGAAAAAAAAGTGTTTTGAGAATAGAAGTAGGGAAATAATTACTTGAAAAATACTTGAATCTTCTTTTAATCTTTAAAAATTTCAGGATCCTATAGCTTTTTTAAATTCTTCAGTAATCATTCGGTAACGTTAAACATGCACACATACTTAAAGCGACTCACTTTTCGATTCCATCCATTGAGTCTTTACTTCATCTATCATTGCTGCCTTACGTAATTAGAATTGCAATTCTAATAATACGAATACAATATGACCCCCTGTTCCAACATGTACCTATGGTATAAACAGACTTATTAGCCTAACAGTTGAACAGTTAGCACTTAGAAAAAAAAAATATACAATATTGAATGAATAAGTTATAAAGCTTTAAATGCTAATGTTAAAGTGCTAATCCAATTAATAACATTTAATTAAAACTATATATGGAAATGCTAAATCAAATTACAAAATAGTGTTAAATTGTTACACATAATTTTTGATATAAAGTTTATATAAATGATTTTTATAATAATATAAAATACCTATTAATATGATTATTTATATTAATATTATATTCTATAATCACGCAAATATCAAATAAAAATTTTTTTTTGAATAATGCTTTTTATACTTAAGAAATTAGTTTCGAAAATTAAATTATTAAAAATCAATAAAATTTAACACTTAGAAATTAATTCGTGAGAATTCTTGAACTTCAACTTCATCTATATTAAAAAAAATTACCAGGCAGAACAATAAATTTTAATAATTCCTAAAATTAATATATTTAAAAGTTGGGGGTGAGGGTGATGTTTATTGTTTAGCATGCCATTCCATAACAGATTTTATCATTTAAATGAAAGCCAACCCTATAAAAGCGGCAGTTTATTTAAAATGAATAAATAAGTAAATTTCTAAGACCAATATAGAAATAGTCCATAATAAACATTACATAACATATAAATTACAAACGAAAGATGAATGAAAAAAAGAAAGTACAAACAACTTTTAACAAAAGCCCAAATTTTAACTTTCATTAAAATTTTTCCAATTAAATAGATTTAGAGACTTTATAGATATAAGCACTTGGAAACTATTGAACATTTCTTTGTTTTTTACCATATTTAGTATTTAACAAAAATTTTCCAAAAATAGGAAAATAAAATAATTAAGAGATAAATTCTTCTTCTATTGTGAATATTATGAAATGCATTTCAAAGATAAGCAAAATCGCCAAATAAAATATTTAGTAATTGTTTCTTGTGAAGCTTAAAATAATACTTTTAATGTAATTTTAATTGAAATTTTTTTGTATTTTTTTTTAATTTGAAATAATTGACATTTAATGACACAGCATTTAAAAAAAGTTTTAAAATCGCATACAACAAAAAATAAACTTATTGTGAATTATTATCGTAATAAATAAGTACTAAATATTTATTAATTATTAATTTCTCTATTTTCACTGTAATGAAAATTAAACCATAGTAATGGTAATTTTATTACCCATAATTCTCGCACATTTCATAATTCTTAATATAATATTATTTATATTTTGAATATTGATCGTAAAATTAGTATGAATTTAAATTTCAAAGTAATTAAATATATGTAAAATACAGTCGAATCGGTACTTCGTGCTATATTCTGCTTTTATATAAATAATTTTTAAATAAATTATGTTTTTTGGAAAATAAAAACCATACCTATACCTATATTAAACCTTGAATTAAAGATATCTATAGTTATAAGAATTAAACCTGATCTAGTAATGCAATTAATGTCTATACGCTCAAAGTTTTCCAGCAAAAAACTATAGGAGAACAACGGATACCCATCTCTATAAAATTAAATTTTCCAGGTTGCAACGCAAAGCAACACAGCTAATGGAAACGTAGTTGGGAAACATAAGCTTCGTAGTTCTAACATGTTTAAGTTGCACACTACTTGAACAAAATTGGAGAACACTTTTGTAGTAGAATATGGCTCATTCATTAATCATAAAATGTAATGCATTATTTCCAAGATGATATCCCATTATAAGCAAGTTGATTTTTACGTCTGTGTGGCACAGTGATAAAATACATTCGAATCCCAGTGAAGTGAAAAAAACTTTTATCTGAAACTCAGCTAACATTCACCATTAAGTTCAAATTAATGGCTTATTTAATAATTAATAATTATTTAACTTTAATTAAGAAATACATTAATATAGCAACAAAAACATAAACAAAATATAAAAAAAATAATTTAATTGAATATTATAACTCACATATATAGAATATCATATACCTTAAATACAAAATTGATACATATATATAAAAATATATAAAAAACGAGGAAGAGTGTAGAAGAGTAGACTGTGTCAACTCTGGGATACCCGTATGACCGTAGCATAGACATTATATCATCCGATTAATTACTTTTGGCAAAATTTCAAACATACAGCTTTATTAGGTGTAGTAATGCTCATATAAAAGGAGGAGTTGTATGGCAGCTACTCGAACCCTCTTCAGTAGATCAACCAAATTTTGCAGTAACTTTGGCCATTACACTAAACTATTTTTGGCAAAATTTCAGACACTCAACTTCAATAGGTGTAGAGTAATGCCCATATAAAATAAGAAGTTGTATGGCAGCTACTCGAACCCCTTGCAGTAGACCAACCAAATTTTGCAGTAACTTTGGCCATTACACTAAACTATTTTTGGCAAAATTTCAGACACTCAACTTCAATAGGTATAGAGTAATGCTCATATAAAATAAGAAGTTGTATGGCAGCTACTCGAACCCTTTGCAGTAGACCAACCAAATTTTGCAGAAACTTTGGCCATAAAACTAAACTACTTTTGCCAAAATTTCAGACACGTAGCTGTAATAGGTACTGAGAAATACTCATATAAAAAAATAAGTTGTATGGCAGCTACCCGAACCCATGGACCAAAATGGCTGGATTTAAATAGCGATGACGGTTATAGAAAAAACACGAATTTGCGAAAATTTCAAGATCCTAGCTCCTTTAGTTTTTGAGTTATCGTGCGGACGGACAGACGGACGGACAGACGGACGGATAGACGGACGGACAGACGGACGGACGGACATACATAGCTAAATCGATTTTTTTTTCGATTCTGATCCGATCCATACACTTGACTATGTATCTACCCCCCCTCCTTCTCTGCGTCACAAACGTAATGGCAAATTTATTATACCCTTTGACTATATAGTCATACGGGTATAATAAAGCAAGGCGCTAACTAACTTCACTTTTTAAAATATTTAATCAATTTTATTGATAAAACGGTATCTTTGCTTTATTTTGTATTTAATCAAAAACATTTTAATTTATATGTTAAACTTGTCGAGAGCTACAAATTTTGTGTTTTAACCAATTTTTGTCTCCACGATTTTGTTGTATCGTACTATTTGGTATGGTGGAATTTTCAGAAGTGGTACTGTTTATAATATAGTGGCACTACTGTAAGCCTGAACTGCAATACTCAATAAAATTTGTTCTACTAAAAAAGGCGCTTAGTGGTTTCTAGTGGTGGTTGAACAAACCTAAATTAATATGCCCAATTTTAATGACAAAGCAACAATAGAAACGAAATAAACATACACCCCTATTCTAAATTCCCTCGCAGACTTTCTACGAAAAATTGGTTACGCTACGAACAAAAACTTTTAGTGATTCTAAATTCCCTCGTAGAAAGTAAAATTTGCAATGGCAACTTTGATGTTTGAATTCAGTTTTTTAAGTAAAAATGATTGTTTTCAATTTTGTAGTGATAGTTTTTGAAAAATATTTTGAAAAGAGTTAAATTTAAATATTTTTATAAAACAATTAAATAAAAATGTAAATTCATTTAAAACTTTTTAATTATATGTTACAAACGTGAACTGATCACGAAATAATATGGAGTACGAATATGATACGAATGAATCTTTCTTTCGTAGACTTTTGCAGTTTTCGTAACGTTAAGTCGGAATTGAGAATCACTTTTTCGTAGATTATCTCCGACTTAGCCGTACTAGGGAATTTAGAATAGGGGTGATAATATCAACACCTTAATCGATTAACTGCCCACCAATTATTCAATTATGTATTCAAACTATTGTCAAAAATACTACGGCAGGCAATGTGTTAAAAATCATCCAAGTCAAACATCTAAAACAATATTATATTTTCTTAATTCAAAATACGCCTTATTTGAATTCTAATTTAACATACGTACTGCATTCAATTTCACACAAGTTGGTTACTTTAAATTAAAAAAAAAAAAACATTACTTCGTTTGCATTTTCTGGAAAGGGAAATCGAATTTAAGTGCAATAAGTATAGTTAGAGTTATCCAAAAAACGAAAACGAAAGTAAAAAATAAAACGTTTTAAATGAAATTACCATTTAAAGTCAATTAAATTAAAATAAAAAAAATTACAACAATAAAATATTAAATTTATGGTACCTTTGAAAAAATTTTCAAAAATTTATTATTATTGTCAAAATAGACAAATAGAAAAATAAAATAAAAGTTAAAAAAAAACTATAGATTCGAGTAATAAGATATAAGTGGTGTCATTTCTATATTATTTAAAATTCTGGTGTGTCACACAAAACTGAGGTTTTGCATTTTTTATTTTATTTTGAAAAAGTATAAAATTTTTTTTTTTTTTTTTTAAATTAAAAAAAAAACACTTTCTTTTATTTTCAAAATAAAAAAAAAAACGCAAATACTGGACACTTTGCCATTGTGGCTTTGTTTACCACTATTTATTTCGCCTTTTGATTTAAAAAGAAAAAGAAAAGTGTTAATAATGAAATGAAAAGTGAAATATTTTAATTTTAAAAAGATTTTTGGTGAAATTTTTTTTTTTTTTTTTTTTTATCATCGAATTCTTTTCATATTTTTCTTTATTTAAAAATTAAAAATTCCAATATAATAACAATAAGCCACCATTTTTATTAACCATATTTAGAAAATGACTTAAGAAAACAGACAAGCTCGTAAATAAATCAACAATTGGTGCAAAACTTGATAACAAAAAGTTATCACTTAAAAACAAACCATTGAAAAAGAAAAGAAAAAAAGTTGGTGGCAAATATCAGAAACTATAAAAATATATATATACAATATATATACTACTTAAAACACATCATCAATTTTTATTTTTTAAATTCTTAATTGGAAATTTCCCCATTATTTTATTTGTAGGCAACGCGCGCTTATAAAAAAACAAGTAAGGAAAAAAACCAAGGGTTTTTAAAAAGCACATTTTCAAAATTATATACGGTTTCTTACTGAATATTATCATTTATTTTTATAAAAATATATATAAAAATAAATGATAATATAATTTAGTTATTTCATTAATTTATTAATTAAATGACTAATAGGGAAATTCTTAGAATATAACCCCAATGCACTCAAGGAAACCTTTAATAAGTGCGGAAAATAATGTTGCAGCTTCAATGTTAACGTTTAATTTTGGGAAAAACTTACACTGGTGAATAAGTTACTGTTTTATATAAACATAAAAGTTTTAATTTTTAAGACCTAGTAACCCTTCAATGGGGAAGGTTCCCAAATTTTTGCTTAGCAAACTTATGATGGATCTGCCACCTCTCTCCTGTCCTCACCCTTCAATTTTTTTCGGGGAAATCAATTGTGAACTCCACAAAAATTTGGAATTTTACTTAGAATTATACTATCTAAGCAAAAATGGGTAAAATTGAGAGACACTTTCTTCAATTTAAGGAACCGCTTTTAAATTAAAGAAAAACCTTTAACATATGTTAAAATATAATGTTGAACCTTTAAATTTTGTATATTAATAAAAAAAAAAATTGGACAGGTATTCAAGTTACAGGTGCTTAAAAATAGGAAAATTTCAATTTTTGAACCCTTATAGCTTCAAAACAGGGGACTTGACAAAAAAAAATTTGGTAACCGACTCCTACTAAATTCTGAGTATCTAAAATCTCCCAAAATTTCAAGACCCTAGCTTGAACCGTTCAAGATATGTGTGGCCAACAATTTGGCAAAAATTGAGTTTTGTGTAATGCTAAATTTTAGTACCGTATGGCAACCCTAAACATTTGTTTGTCAAGTTTATGAAACAAGCTATCGTTTGCCGTTTTCAGATTGAAAATATGTATATCTAACAGAACTCTTGTTATAACAATTTAAATACAGGGCTTTTTCCAACTTTGGGGGGCTGTAGCCTACAGTAGGCTACAGAAAAAAGCAAAAGTTTGCAAAAACTACCCATGGTTAAAATTTTCTTTACTCTATTTCAAACGGTGTGAAAGTTTTTGTAAACATACGGACAGAATGAAGCTATATAGGCACATTTTTACAAAATTTTTTGAAAATGTGCAAAAATTGGTATTAAAAAAAGAAGAAGACGGATATATAATCAGTGTTGAAAGTAAAATTTACAAAAAAAAAAAAAAAGTCAAGAGTTAAGTTTAAGAAATATAATAAACATAAATAATGACATAGAGTAATTGTAATTTGATAAAGTTAACTGATATTCATCATCTGATAGTATACGGTATCCATGGTGATGGTGGATCATATCATATTATAAATATGTCATTAGACTCAAGATAAATAATAATAAAATACATTATAGTATTATAATTCTGTTAGTGGCACTTTTGGCATACTTTAAACTATAATTACTTTGGTTATATTTATATTTTTATGATGGTTTACAAACCGTTTTAATGAAATTTTCACTTTTTTTTTGGTTTTTTTTTTCTTTAATATTTATTCTTCAATATTTTATTTTATTAACTAGATAGCTAAAGGTTATTATTGTTTTAATGGGTTTTTGTCATTTTAATTTCTTTTGTATATAAGTAGGTATTATATTTTAACTTTAATTGATGTCTTTGTTTTCATTATCAAGGTAATGGATATAAAGAGTATAAGATAAGATAAAATTTCAAATATATAAAAATATATTTATAAAGAAAATTTAAAATTAAAAAATATGTTTTTCGATAATATTATGAAGTTTTGGATTGGTAGAATTTTTAAAAAAATCATTAAATTTGAAGGCGACATGACATTAATTCGGAGAAAAAATCTAAAGGAATGTCAAATTTTGTTCCAGAACAGTGCCCCAATTTTTTAATACTGTCTAAATTGGAAAAAGTTCCCAAAAGCTCAAGATAGGTTCTATCAAATATCAAACAAAACTCAAGTTTTGAAAAACTTTATTTTTTAATTTTATTGTCACCCTGTGTCTATGCTATGATCCCAAAATATTTAATATACATACCATCTGAAAGGCAATTTTTTTTGGCTTTGTAACGGTTGTATAACGGAATTGATATTTTGAAAAGTTTAGCAGTTAAATAAATTAGCAATAAATAAACCGACCCTTAAGAGCTCCATCGCCAAATGGGGTCCATACAGAAGTTATTAATTTTTCATCTAGTGTTAGCCTTAAAAATTACAAGACAATCGTGCGTTTGACCTTTTCGGAACTTCAGCATCTAAATTTTTTTGGAAATCAATTCGGGAGTTTTTTAGAATTTCATACGTTCTATTTTGAAATTCTTAATGTTTGTATATGTATGTAAAAAAAATAATTTGGAAAGAGTTAAGAGTTTGTTATAAAATCGGATTACCACCTTTTCTAGAATATTTATATATACCTATATATGACCAAAAGCGTAGTGGTAAAGATACTTTTCATATGGAAAGTCTCTGAGTCAATCCACGGTCAGATCATATCTAATAAAAAAAAATATCGTAAAATTATAAAATATCGTAAACTAGTATAAATAATATCGTAATAGTTAATAACGTAATATAAGAAAAGAATTAATATAAATATATATAAATAACTCTTGTGTAGGGGCGTCGCACAAAAATTAACATTTGTGTATTCATAAACTTATACAATAGCTACATCTGACTAATCAAAGGCTTAGTAAATATAATGATTAAAGAAACTGAGGCCTAAATAGACTTAGTGAATGATCTATACTTCTTAAAGAAGTGAAAAACAAATAAAAAAAAATATGTTTAAAAATCGTACATGAATTAATGATTTAGAAATGTTTTTAAAGTTGGGTCCTTAAAAATCATAGTTCTAATAACTAACTAGCAGGGGGTTTCTTAATTTCGAAAAAATTCCCTCGAAAGTATTTTTTTTAACAAAAATATTAAAATTTTTACATCACCGACTATTTTTGAGACCGGGACGCAATTTGAATTGATTAAACTTGGCTGTTTAGTATGCTAAATGTCTTTTAGAATTAAAAGGTTAAGATATTCAATCAATTTATAAAGTCATATCTAATCTTAGAACCTGCACCTGCGCTAGACACCTCGTTTACGATACTTATATATTTTTAAATTACTTTAGGATGCTTCATGTACATTTGTATAAAAGAATATTGGTTTGTTTAACACAATCAATTATTATAAAACAGAGAAACAAAAAATAAATCAAATAATTAAATCAAGTATGATCCAATGAATTTTACGTCTTTGACAACGGTATTGTTTTAGCTGTAATGAGTCCCACGACCAGTTTATATTAATTCATTAAAACCCAAATGTTTAAATATCGAACAAACTACAAGTTATTAAAATTGGGACTTTGTCCAATTACCAGTTTACCGTGTTCATAAATCTGTAATGTACATTTGTAATTTACTTTTGAGTTAATTTTTATTTTAAAAAGTTTTTTATTACATAAAATTGTTAGAAATTCTTAAAAAACTAAAAAGATGTCACCTAATGTCACTATATCGCGAATTTTAATTTAATACTTTAGATATATAATTACTTGTGGAAGTTGTTAACTTTCCTTCAACATTTAACATAAATTTTTTTTATATTTTTTTTAGCTTTCTTAACCGGAAACTTCTGTTTAACTATAAATTTATGTATTATATTTAAACGATTGAAAGTTTTTTTTTATTTCCAGGTTTTATTTAAAAAAAAATTTACAATATGTAATAGTCAAGAAATAAAATATTTGCAAAGTATGTAAAAGAGTATATTTATAAAATTTTGAATCTAATGCCCCAATTACAATACAATTTAATTATATTCGTTAAACTTCCTCAAAACTAGGGGAACCTGCAAGTATTATTGGAATCTAGAAAAAGTTGTACATTATTTTTGAGGACACAACTGGGGAACCACCAAGGATTATTGGAACCTACATGCAGTTGAACATTATTTTTAAGGACCCATTCAGCCTAATCATGAATGTCAATTTTCACAAGTCATTTATCACAATTTGTTATATGTAATTTTCAAAAATTTTTATTAACCACATCGCCACAATTAAATCCAAAGGAAATAAAATAATTATTTTTTTTAAATTTCAAAAATTTCAAATTATCACAATTCATAATAGTACAATAAAATTTATTAGTAGCTCTTTACGATATAGTTTTTAATAAATTTGATCAGTTATCACATTTGTGATAGTTGACACTCGCGATAGGCCTGATTATGAAAGCTTTTAGGATTATAAGAACCTAGAAGTAGTTGCACATTATTTTTAAGGAATAAGTACTTAAGATACAGCAATTATTATCAGCAACTTTGGAAACTTATCAATATAATGCACTTTCAATTAATATGATTAAGAAATTCAATCTCTTCCCGATTTATTTAACCATATTTATAACAATTAATATATAATCTTAAATTAAAAATAAATAAATAAGAGTAAACCACTTGTCAAAAAAGTTTTCCGTCATACTTATCAAAAATAAAAATTGGTTTTTATAAAATCAACTTAAAAAATTTAATACAATTAACAAATAAAATTTAAAAATAGCCAGGGGCTAATTTTTTGTTATTAAATTCAGTTTTTTTAACTTATTTTGATATATTCAAAAAAAAAGTCCGCAATTATTAATGAATATCAACTGACATTAAATAAAATGTCAGAACAGATTAGCGTGGTCAGACATTTTTTACTTAAGAAATTAAAATTTACAAAAAAAAAAAATAATTAAAAGTATAAGTAGTCAATTGCATTTAATCAAATTATTTATCAATATTTTTTATACATTTTTAATATCTTTAGAACTGAAACCCTTTTAAATTTGATCCAGAACTTTCATTAAAAAATATTTCGAGAACATATAAAGTTGTACAACTTACAATTATATATATACAATTATACGTCTAAGTACTTTTAAAAATTATATATGATATGTTTAAATAGATTAAGTTATCGATGTACTGTAATCACTTAATGTACTTTATTTTGTGGTATTTTACAAGCGTTCTTTTAACTCACAGACCATTTCTGTAATTTTCTCATATAAAGGGTTTTAAATCTTGAGTCTGATTAAAACCCTTTATATAAAAGGAGCTTTTTATATAAAGGAAAGATTAAATCTTCAGTCTAGTGCCACTGGGGAGCCTTATACAGACTGAACAAAGGACGAAAGAACTTCAATTTTGGTTTATTTAAAGTTATTTCAAGAAGTTAGGCCACAACTTTTACCTTGAACAAGTGGGCGTTTCTTTCGCTCAATTTGAGTGCTCAATTAGGAATTTCTTTAAGTATCTTAATTTAATATGTACACATAGGGTTGAATAGATAAAACTGACCTTGAACTCAAATCTCACTTTCTCAGAACTGAAACTATACTTGAGTTCTCAGAACTACTAGTTTTAATTTGAAAAAGTTAGATTTTAGTTCAAGCTTATACAGTTATTCAAGTGCAATCAATTACCTTTTAACAGATATTTTTTCTTCATTTTTAAAAGTAATCATAATAAAGTACTTAAAGTAATTGTTCAAGATTTTGGCAAACCCCTTAAACAGGAAATTTCCTTTTTTTTTGTAAAATAAAATTATAAATAATCAGGTCATACGCATACAATAATTACCTCTGATGGTAACTTCCTGAATTCGATTTCCGTAAAATATTATAAAAAATACAATACGAACACGTTCTTTTAATATGACAGAAATTTTTTTTAAATTTCTTCAACAATTAAATAATACATATAATTTCAATTCCCTTTACAGGTATTTTGAGTTTGTATTCAATTCCTTTTTTTAATATAACTTATCGCTACGAAATAATTTACCATATCCATTCACACATTTTACCTTGAACTGTACGTGATAAGTTAATGGGAGATTGTTTTAACAAAACAAAAAAAAGTTGAAGAGTTTAAAAAACAAAATACAAAATCTAAAATCGTAAAATAAAGCAGTCGGGTTTTTTTTTTACTTAAAAAAAAAATAAAAATAAATTATTTTTGTCAGATCATATTACACCTACATTTTTTGTTGTCAATTATATTTTTGTTTACACACATTATTATATATATATATATTTAATATTATACCAATCCCATGTTTTTATATTTTTTTTGTGGGAATTTGCAAAAAACAAAAAAAATTAAAGAATTTTGCAATATAATTTCATTTATATGTTGTTGAATTTCCAAATTTTGTAAAACTTTTTTTTCTTTAAAAAAAAATAAGTTACGTAAGAATATATGTTGGATGATTAAGAACTATTTAGTTTTTTTTGTTCCTTCTTCACTTCTTTAGGAAGTGAGGAGAGTACAATTCTATCCTTTCGCCTTACTTGTGTTAGAAGTCACAATTTTTGTCAATAAAAACAAGCTTCAATTTTATATGAATCACTATACTTAAGCTAAGTAATTGATTATACTACTGTAGATTAGACCTGGTAAATTTTTTTTTTTTCTTCCTTTACATTTATTTCAAAACACGAATAATAATTAGAGAATTACAATTACAAGTAAAAATAAATGGTAAATGAATGACCTGATAAATGAATGATTAAAACAGTAGATAAATTGTAATACTTAAATTGTGTTAAGTACCATTACTTGGTAATCATTAAGTACTTGCCAATTACAATTCAAAAATTTTTGTAATGGTACCTTAAGAATTGAAATACCAATAAAAAGAATTATAAGTATTTACTTGAATATTTTTAGAAAGTAATTAAATTTGAATTTCAATTACTTTTGTAATTATTTTTTTAAATTTAGTTTCTTTTGTAATTATTTTTGATACTTAAATAACTTTTGTAATTATTTTCGATAATTAATTACACATAGTAATTAAATACCAAAAAAATACGAAATTGTCATAAAAATCAAGCAATTTAAAATAAAACTAAAAAAATCAATCAAAAAGTACAAAAATATCAATGATTATCAAAAATAATTACAAAAGTAATTGAAATCTAAATTTAGTTACTTCCTAGAAATTATCAAATAAAAACTTAAGTTACTTAAGATACTTAAGTTTTACATGTCTGCTGTAGATATTGTACAAGATTGGAAAATGCAAATACTAGTACTCCATCAAACTTGCTATGTTGTACTGTACTGAAAGTAGAAATACTTTTTAATTTTATTTTACGACATGGTATGTTTTTTTACGATATGAGCTTCTTCTTATGATATAATATAATCTGATCTAAATTTTAGCTCAAACCACCCATTCGACTAAATGTCTTAGGTTAAAAATTGTTTAAGCTACTGCGTGTCTTTAAATCAGATGATTAAAACTTTAAGTAAAGTTGTTTATCAATTACAAAATTTCTAAATTGAAGATCTACACTAACTCGATTAACATTTAGTACATTTAATTGCATGTCTGTTGTCACACGCCAGTTAAACTAGGGCTTCTACTTAACGTATTAACGATAACAAGTTTTGTTGCTATATTGTTTGTGAAATTGCATTGTATGTATTAAGTCATCTATTATGGTATTATGGTAACCCTCTGGAATGCCTGCGTCAATTTTAACTGAGAAGATTATTTTATTTAAGTTTATTATATACTAGAAGGAAGAGGGGCTTAGTAGTTAAATACTAAACAAGTTAAATTTGGATTAAATATATTTATTTAGAATCTATCTTAGACAAGTAAAATTAAAATGTCTTGTTTATAATTAAAAACATTTTTAATTATTATTCACTGATTTAAAAGCAAAAACTAATAAAGATATTAAATTTGATTAAACTTGTTTATGTAATTAAAAAAACTTTATTGTCTCTTCTACTTATATATAAAATTTAATTAATGATTTCAAATCACAACCTATAAAAATCCTCCATTTTAGGAAACTCAACAATAAATTTCAATTAAATTTAAGAAAACAATGAAATTAATTAATCGATATAATTCACCATATTTAGAAATCTTTGAATGCGCAATTAAGAACATACAAAAATAATGAAAAAATCTACATAATATTAATTACAAATTTAATTTAACTAAAGTTGTAGAACAAGAATGTCTCCTGAAGCTTATATTTCGAAAAATTCGAAATATAAATAATAGAGTTCACAGATTTCCTCAGATAATGATGAGCACTAGCGGCATCTGCTGTAGATCAATTTGGAATGATTATAGAGTTTAAACGTTCGTATTATATTTGTTCAAAACTTTTGTTTGGATAACGCGTTTTAGCTGATCTTATTTAAAAGTTTGCTAACTTATTTTAGAAGGTAATTAATAAAATCTGAATAAGAAAATGCTATTAGTGACTCAGTGTTCAATAAATTATTCACAAAATAGTTGAAAAAAAAAATAAGAATTAAAGTATTTGTATTTAAAAAAATAAACTAAAATAGAATCGCAATTTTCAAATTAATTACTTAAAACGATTATTGTAACTTAAGATACCTAATTTACAATACAAATGCTCATTACCATAATAAATAATAAGTTTATTAAAGTTCATTGATTTAAATAAAAATATTTTAGTAAAGCTTATACCAAACAAAATGTATAAATATAAGTTATTCAATAAGTTATAGTAGATTTATAGTATGTATAACTAAAATAGGCGCATGTATTCAAAAAAATATTATAAGTAGTTGTTTATATTTCTTAAATCAAAGTCTTCTATTTGAGGCACATTTAATTACAAAATAATACCAAAAATGTTTAAAAGTTATTTAATTTATTGATTAAAAAAAATACAAAACTATATTTTATAGAGGCTAAATAGTTATTGAAAAAGGTGATATTACATATTATATATGTCTAAGTACGTAATGAAATATGAGTCCCAAAGAGTTATGTCAGCATTTGTTGTATAAATTCAAAATTTTAAAAAAATTTCACTAACATATAAATATTAAATAAGTACAGAAATATTTTGTTGGTATTTGTAACCGCCAGAAGGAAAGAAGTTAAATAAGAAAGTTGTTTAATCTTGATTAGTGTTACCTTCTGAGTTGACTTTGCAATATCCGTCGATCAATTCGGATATTGCCAACGAACCTTTATATTTTGTTATGTCCCTGATTCAAAATGAATAGAGGAGGCGATTCACGTAGGAATCACACGTCTCCCAAGATCTAACAATAAAACCTCTAAATTAATATAGACTAATTAATATTAGTAACTTGATATTTTATTCAAGTATGTTCTGGAAATTCAATTTTCTCAATGCCATACCAGCATGTCTTCAATAAATAATGATAAAAAAAACTTTCAATTTGACACTGAATACATTCTATCCTACCTAATAAAAGTGTTACTTCGGGTAAGTGCAACATATCTCCGAAAGCCAAACTAGAATATCTCATTTGATCCTTTAAATTTAGTCAATCAACTATTTCTTAGAGCCTCATAAAAATATAACCTTGAAGATTAGTGCTAGACTATACAATTGTATTACGGGTGAATGACAATTTACTGGAAAAAAAAATCCCGAATGAAAAAATCTCGAATATTAATTCTGTAAAAAAACTCGAATGTTCCAAAACCCCGAAAACAAAATACTGAAAACCAAAAATTCTAAAAATCGAAAAGCAGCCCACATTATATTAAATTTTTTGTTGTTACCTTTTAATTAAAAACAGTTAGGAAGGATTTCAGAGTTGAATACACAATTGGGGTTTCAGTAATTTATTTAGCTAAGGTTTGGCCATTATTTTAAATGCTTTGATGTTATATTTATAAATGTTTGAACTTATTATTTATAAAACAAGTAAAGAAACAGTCAGTCGGTGCAACCGACTTAGAAATACCCTACACCTATTTGGTTCAAATTTAAGGACATATCCATAAGTCATTTTAACACCATAGAAGCTGTTATTAATTTGATCGTAAGACATAGCTAACCAAATTAACTGTATAATACTAAAAACATTTTCTAATTACCCTATCTATTAAAAAATACTACAAATTCTTACTAATTTATCTATTTAAAAATATTAAAAAACAAACAAACTTGAAATAAATGAAAATATATTTATTCCAATTCAATTACAAAATGAAAAAATTCTAATTATTAAATTTTGTGATAAAAAGATAATCAAAGCATAATATATTTAATAATCCAAATTTTTAAAAATTGCAATTATTTTAAATGGTTAGTTTATATACCTAATAGAAAAGCTTATAAACGCAAAATATGCAATAAATGTATTTCTAAAATACAATTAAAAATTTACACCTTTTCATATATTTCATTTAAATATAAAAATAAATTTTACATAAATGCAGCAAGTACCTTTGAACATAGCTGAACCACTACAATTAAGTCTAGATTTCGGAGACACATAGGACATAGGAAATATATTCTTTGGCTTCGAAATTAAACTCGACCACAACCAATTCCCATGGTACTTTCATTACTAGTAACCTACTGTTAAATTTCATCAAAATACCGGCATTATTTTTTGAGTTATGGTGTTTGTAAGATATATGTTTGTTAGTCCTTGAACTTTTCAAGGGTTCCAGGACCCGAAATTATGGTACGATTTCGCCCATATGCAGTCCCGTCATACTTTCAATACTAGTTAACCCTTGTACACAATTGGAACGCTCTAACTTAATTTGAAGTTACTAGTTTTATTAATTTCGATGATAAGCTTTTACACATTGGGGGTCTAAGAGAGGTTCTGAACCACCACTCCAATTGATCCCAAATTAGGGGGGCACGCAAGAAATAGTAAAGAACACCCTTGTGGCAAATTGGAAGCTTCTTTATTTGTTTCAAGTTACTATCTTTATTAATTTCGAAAATATGCTTTAAGGGCCTAAGAACTGAGTGGCTGGTCCCCGATCCACTACTCCAATGGGGCCCAAATTTCAAAGACACTTACGAAATAGGAAGGGACACCCTGATACCAAATTTGGAGGTTCTATCTTCATTGGTTTCGGAATTATGCTCGTTTGGCCTAAATTTGATCAAAAAGTTCTAAGTTCCGAACCCATTGTCCAATCCTCACCGTACG
The DNA here is from genome assembly GCA_963082915.1 of Dolichopus griseipennis. Taxonomy (NCBI): domain Eukaryota; kingdom Metazoa; phylum Arthropoda; class Insecta; order Diptera; family Dolichopodidae; genus Dolichopus; species Dolichopus griseipennis. The sequence goes on from OY720441.1 coordinate 12,226,126, forward strand.
TAATCACCGCCGTAATTTCGCTGCCAATAACCTACAGCACAAATTTCGCCTCATTAGTTGTTGAGTTATCGTGATTTTTTATATATGTTCCTTAGCCCTGACATCGATTAAAAGGTCCGGAATCCGAACCATTGGGCTGATTTCGCCCTTATATAGTCCGCGCTGTACTTATAGTACTAGTTAATCCTTGTACACAATTTGAACGGTCTATCCTAATTTTAAGTAACTATTTTTAGTAATTTCGATTATAAGCCTTTAAAACTTGGGAGGTGTGAGAGGGGTACAGAACCACCACTCCAATTGATCCCAAATTAGGGGAACACGCAAGAGATAGTAAAGAACACCCTTGTGGCAAATTGGAAGCTTCTACATTTTTTCAAGTTGTTATCTTTATTAATTTTAAAGATATGCTTTAAGGTCTTCGGAAATGTGTGGCTGGTCCCCGACCCACTACTCCAATGGGACCCAAATTCACAAGACACTTAGGAAATAGGAAGGGACACCATGATACTAAATTTGGAGGTTCTATCTTCATTGGTTTCGGAATTATGCTCGTTTGGCCTAAATTCGATCAAAAAGTTCTAGGTTCCGAACCCATGGTCCAATCCCGACCTTAAGCAATTCCCGAAGTAGTTTCATTACTAGTAACCTACAGCACAAATTTGATGAAGATAGCGTCATTAGTTGTTGAGTTATCGTGATTTTTTATATTTGTTCGTTAGCCCTGAAACCGATTAAAAGGTCCAGAATCCGAACCCATGGGCCGATTTCGCCCATATGCAATCCCCGCCGTACTTTCAGTCCTAGTAACCTACAGTTAAAATTTCATCAAGATAGCTCCTTTATTTTTTGAGTTATCGTGCCTACGGACGGACGGACGGACGGACGGACGGACATGGCTATATCGACTAAGGCGGTCACGCTGATCACAAATATATATACTTTTCCATATCTAGCTCGCTTCCTTTAGGTGGTTACAAACACCATACCAAAGTTAATATACCCCTTTACCTATTCTATAGGTGTAGGGTATAAAAAATGTTAGGAAGGATTTCAAAGTTGGATACAAAATCAGAAATGCTGCTTTTTCCAAAGTATTTATATTTGCCTTTTACCAAATATGTATGTATATTTAAGTGGAAGTTGTTTTTGGAACTTTGTACTCAACCTGACTAAGGTTTCGTAATTCGGAATTTTTTTGTCAAGATTTTAAATGAATCGGGATTTTTTTTCTTTTTGGATTTTTTCATTCGGGTTTTTTTTCAATAAAGTGTAATAGACCCTTAAATTACTTAATTAGATGTTACAAAGCCAATAAAAGGTTTCCCTTTAGTATTTAATACATGTTTTAAAAAACTTATATGAATTTTTATGAATTTTTGAACATATGAACATAAGTGTATTTAAAAAATGTATTGCATCGAATTACAATTACTATTGTTTAATTATTTTCATTAAATATTAAAACAATTATAATTAATTTTAATTTAATAATTTTTTTTTTTAAATTTATATTTATTTCTCAAACTTTCTTTTAAATAAAATATTCAAAATTTATTTGTAATTTGCAAAAAAAACAAATTGTATGTAATACAAAACTTCCCATAGATTTCACATTATTATTATAGATTTTGGAAACAAACATTTTATATACAATTTCTTTGACATGCAATAAAAGAAAATTATGTGAAAATTTTGTAATGAAAATTATAAATTATTTCATATAGAAAATTAAAATTTAATAAAAAAATTAAGTGTCTAGTTCAATATTAATTAAAATTATTATTTTAATATTAAGTATTATTGTTTTAAGTATCGAATAAAATTAAACCGATTTCGTCTATAAAAAGAAAGGTAAAATTGTAGTAAAATACAATTAATTAAATGAATTAATTTTAAGATATATAGTCAACCCTAAGATATATTTAAATTACTCCTTAATCTTTTTTAATAATCCTGTGAGTATTTCCAAATTAAATTTTGTAATTTAAGTGTTTAAAAAAATTTGAATTTAAAGTTTGTTTTTATCTTTCATTTTCAAATCCTTATTCCAGCAATTAATCTAACTTAATAAATTTAATGGGCATCAAAGTGAATTGACACTAATCAGAACTATTGGATGAACAAACAAGGTGTACAATACTATCTATAGGGTGTTTAAGCTGGATTAGCTCTAAGTTGTGTAATGTTATAAAAACAAAAATCTTAAAAATTATCTTAAATGTGTTAAGTGTTACAGTTTAAAAACCAATTTTGATTGTAAATAGGACGCATCCCTAAAATAAAAAAGGAGCGAAATTTAAATTAATTTTTAACTCTCATTTACAAAATTCTATTCGATATTCTATTTAAAATTTAGTTTTTAAGTGCAGCTAACATGTCAGCCCTTCACTTTTAACATCAAGTTTTTCCCATTTCGATATAATTTTTAGAAATACTGAATAGTAACTCAAACCATATTTAACCAACAGTTCAGGGGTTAGAGTGATTGCTTTTTAATAGAAAAGTCTCGGTTTCAAACGCTTGTCACATCATATCTAATAAAAAACTATAATTTAAAATTAATATAATAATAATTCATATCATAACAAAAAATAAATTTAACTGCCACATCTCAAAAGAAAAAAAACAGATTGACTCAATTATCACATTGTATATTGTCAGTGTACAGTGGATAAACAAATAAATAAAAAACTTTAATTAACTGATGAAAAACTGATCATATAGAAAAATTTTTTGACATTTTTTATCAAAAATGGCCAAAAACGGCAATACTGTGCAGTTAAACTAATAATCCCGTTAGTTTTATAATTAAAGTTAAAAACAAATTCTTTTCAAATAAAATGTGTGTTAAATTTTAATTTCAGTAATTTTTTTGTAAATTTCTAAACATCTTATCTACCTTTAATTTTTTTACTTTTTGAATACAAATTTTAAAAATTCAATATTTTCGATAGTTATTTTATGATTACTCTTAATATCATATGTTTCACAACTTTTGATCAAAAATTATAAGCACTATCCAAATATATATATCTGACCAATGGCGTAGGTAAAGACGCCGCCCTTCATGCGGAAGGTCTCGGGTTCAAACCCCGGTCAGATCATATCTAATAAAAAAAAATATCGGTAACTCTTTAGTAACAAAATCTCATTTTCTCCTATAACCATTTTAAATTTAATTAATTTTTAGTAAGTATGTGTTTTTTTTAAAAAAACAAGAAAATTTATTACCATTAATAATAATAATAATAGTTAATTGTAATAAATTAAATTTTAATATAACATCTATAATATGAATATTTAATTATATATATGCAATTAAAAAAATAACTAATTTATAAAAAAAAAAAAATTTTTCACTCTATTTAAAAAAAAAAATTAAAAAAAAAACAACTTACCTTTACTTTTTATTATAGATAAAAAAAAAACAAATTAAACAAAACAGGTGATAAAATAATAAAAACAATTATATCCAAATTTGATATAAAAAATTATAATAATAACAACAACAAAATCATTAATGAAAATTTTTTTAATTATAATTTTTCCAATTATAAAAAAAAAAAAAAAGAAAAACCAAAAAAATTAAATATAAATTCAAATTGATCTGAATAAATTTAATATTATCATATGTGTGTAATTTCCCAGAAGAAAATCAAAACAAAAAATCACTCAAATATAATGTTATTTTGAATTTGAATTCATATAAATCACTCAACTCACAATTTAAATTGTGTGTTTTCTTTTTATTTATTTTTTTTTCTTTATTAAATTTCACTTAAATTGCATGTATAATAAATAAGAAAATGCAAAAAAAAAATTTAAAAATAATTCCAATCAAGTGAAATTTTTTAATTTATTATTCAAAATAAAAATTCCAAAATGAAATTCATGAAAATTATTACTCTCTTTTTTAGTATATTTGTGATCGCATATATAATTAAATGCCAAATATTCACTCAACTATTATTTTTTTACTCATATACTAGACTTTAGTATATTGCAAAAATATATTTTTAATTAATTTATTTTTACTTCTCGGTTCATTCACAAAAATACATACATATGTGTGAATGTTTTTTTTTTATTTTTGAATTTATTTATTACCGTTATTTAATTTAACACAAAAAAAATTTTAATTTTTAACCATTAAAATGACTACGGAATTTATCATTTCATGAGAGTGCATCAGACATCTGCTCTTTTAACTGTTTTTATTATTAAAGTTTAAAAATTATAAATTATTTTTATTTATTGTTTTTAATTTTAATTATTAATTATAATTTATTTGATTAATTAATAAAATTATATTAAACATCAAAAAAAAAAAATTATTAAAATAAAATTAAAAAAATTTTGCACGCAAATTGACACGACGTTAAAACTGAATGAAATACAGTTTAAAAATTAAAGCGACAACAAAGACGGCGACGACGATAACAGCGACTAAACACAAACGATTGCGAACAATTGCGAACACGACATAAATTTATTTGCGAAATAAAACAAATCTGTTTTATATTATGGGTGTTGTTTGTATATTTAAAAAGTAAATGTAATATAAATAACGGTTTTTTGTGTGTTTTTTCTTAAAAACATTATAACGGTATTTAAAGTATTAAAGATGTTTGTTTTTTTTTTTATTGTATTAATTACACTGAGAAAAATTTATTAGGATGAAATGTATTTTTCTTTTGTTTTAAAAGTTTTGATTTTTTTTTTTAAAATACAACTTTTAATATTTTTTGTTAATGTTTGTGTAGCAAAAAAAAAAATAAAGTAAAAACTAGAAAAGATGTCTTTTTAATGGTTATTTATTACAAACAATATTTTTTTAATTTATAACAAAGTTATAAGTTGTAATTTAAGAATCATTTATAAATTAGTATAACAGCAATTAAATTATAAATGTAAATAAAATGTAATTATACTGCAATTTCTTATTTTTTTATGACCGAGAAAGATGACTGTTTTTTTTTTTTTTTGTTGAAAATGAAATGAAAACATATGTAGGTACCAAGTACTTGTATTTATATATATATTTCTATATTTCACTATTGTGTGTGTGTTTTTTTTTAATTATAACTTAAATGTCATAATTTTTTTTTTTTATCTTACAGATATCTTGAATATACCACACACTTTAAAATGGTTTTTTGTGTTTTTTTTTTCCTGTTGTCTTATACTGAAGTGTTGCCTTTTTTAATTCAACATGTTGTAAATAGATTATTATGTTGCTATAAATTTTCTATTTTTCGTTTTTCAGATAAAAGGTAGAAATATTAAATTTTTTTTATTGTTTTTTTTTTAAATATTATTTTTTTGTACTTCAAACGGTATCAAGTACTCGTTATAAATTTATATTTATTATTACTTTGAGAAGAAAAAAGGCTGTGTTTCAGCAGGTATTAAATATGTTTCGAGTGTATAATGTTATACAGAAGGAGGATTTGATACGATATCGAGGAAGAAGAAAAAAAACTCTTATCATTAATAGTTTTTCGTGTAATTTTTTTTTTCTACAGCTGGGTATATAGCAATTTTCCTCAACTATTAATTTACAATTTTTTTTTCTGTTTTTGTGTAACAACACTTTTTTTTTTTGTAAATAAAAAAAAAATAACAATAACAAAAAAAAATAATAATAATAATAACAAGAAGTCAAAAAATGAAATTGTGTTTGTTTCGCCTTCTTTTCTGAAAATCTGATTTAGTTTTTTGTAAAATCGCAAAAAATTTTCACGTGGCTCACTTTTTTTTTTATTTTTAACTGACTTTGTTTTTTTAAATTCGTTATATTTTTTTTGATTTAATATCAGTTATTTTTTGTTAGGTGAGACTATTATACTTGAGATGAGATGAAAGAAAGTAGGTTAAATTAAAAAATATAAAAACAAACAATTTTCTTTAAGAATTAAAAATTCGTGTATAATATATAAATTAGTTTTTGTATATATATATATATAGATTATACTTTTTTCTTTTATGTTATTTACGAGTGTTTTTAAGTAATAACATAAAATTTTCTATTATTAAATTTTTATTAGTATATATTAAGTATTAATATATAGCTATTGTTCTGCTTTTTTATTTTTTTTTTAATTCTTTTTATTTCGAGTATTGTAAAAATTTTTAGATCGGGTAATTCTGTAAAATGAATAAAATAGTTAAAAGAAATTTTTTTTTTATTTAAATGTATTATTATTAATTATAATTTATGTATTTCTTAAATATTGTTTTATTATTACATATTTAATAAATTGTGATTATATGTGGCTACTTAAATACTTTATGGATATACAAATATAACACAACGGATTTTAAAAAAAAATGTCATTTCTTTATTATTCACTTTATTTTAGAAAGTTATTCGAAATATTTATTATGTAAGGGAGAACTGTATGACATGTACCATTATAGTTCTCGCTCTATGTTCTTAAGGTACCAATCTACTCCATTCGTTCCAGTCCAAAATAATAAATAATTGTATAAGTAAAAAAAAAGTAGTACACTCACTCTTACATTAATTGTTAATGGAGTAAGAAATCGTGAGATATAATTAATAAGAATTCTAATAGGAAACAAACTTTGTGTTTGATTTAAAAAATTAAAAGAATATAAAAGCTTTGTGAAATTAATAAAAACTTTGTGTTTAAATAAAAATTTATTAAAATATAAAAAACTTTGTGTTTTCAATTAATAATTTGAGACGGGATACCCCCCCCCCCCCCCTTCTCACAATTATATATTTTCCTTCTTACCTACTTCTATCGTTTTAAGACAGAATCATAAGACATTAAAAGGAAAACGACCTTTAAAAATTGAAAAAAAATTGTCTAAGAAAACATTTTTGAATTCCTTTAATGAATAAATTATAAACCACCGAATAATTCCTGGCCTGTATTAAAAATTTCAGATCATGGAAAATTAAAATTCAAATATGATTGTTCTAATTTTATATATCAAAATGGTTTGTACAGTTTCCTTAATTTTATAAAATTTGCTTGTCATTGAGGAAACCATTCTTTTATTTATTTATCAAAATTTGGCATCAATTGTCTATAAGAAACGTTTTAAATTGTCCTTTTAAAAATGTGCGCCTTATATAAAACAACAAGATCGACCCTAAAATATTTGGGTAATGATTAGACTATAAAATGTTAGGTGATATCATTTCGTTGATAACGACATGTTATAATCATATTCAAATCGGGGAACAACATAGAACAAACAACCTGTACCTAAAAAATATGAGAACCGATAGAATACGAAGGGAAGTAAAACAAGAAGACCATATCTCAAAGTATTACTAAACAAATGAAAATCAACACAATAATTAAATGTGATTAATGATAACATTATTTAAGTATTGCATACTTAATATATCGTATTTAACTTCAAAATACTTGTATTCATATTCAAATTAGATTCAATATTCGACATATTCGATTTATCATTGATTCATTGAGCTTGGGGTACAAAATTTCCAATATGTAAGAATTAAACTCAAACATTCAGTAAAAACTTTTTAAACAAAAATCTGTAAAAATAAATTAAAAACACAAGTGTATAAGAAATAATAATGAACTAATAAATAATATTATTAGTCTAGTAAAATTAATGAAAATTAAGTCTGTTAAAAACCTTAAGATAAAGAAACATTAATGCAAATCTGAGGATAAATAAGAAAGACTTGAGAAAAATTATACATTTTCTAAGAAGTTGAAGAGGATGTAAGAATATTCTTAAAACCGTTATTGGACCAAAAATTAAGGAATCAACTGTAGTAATAAACGTCCAAGTAACAAGTTAAATAAGTCAAATCATAATATTCAAAGTTTTAAATTATTTATTTCCTTAATTCTTTAATTTTTTACTAAAAATACAAAAAAAAATTTAATTTAAGACTTGCAATACAGTTGAACAATATCATAATTCAAAATTAATATTTAAATAAAAGTTTCAGATTGCATAAGTATATAATTTTGTTTTTCAAAATGGATTTGTAATAAAAAAAAAAATTACACCACAGCATTTTTAATATTTAATAAAATTGAATGAACTCTACAATTTTTTTATGAATCATTTTTTTTTTCTTTTAATGAAAAGTTTTGTAAAATAAATAGAATTAATTCGAAATCGATTATTATTATGTATATCTATATATTTCAATATTTCAGAAATATTTAATGAAAATTGCTATACAATACATGAAAATTTGAAATTAAGACGTTAAATTGACATTTAATTGACGTGTTATTGTGATAATTTTACACGATCACATGTTTATCAATAAAATTGACAAACAAATCAGTTAAAAATGTATTTGCTACTTTATGCCCGAACCATAATGCGCATAGACATAGCATAGCAAAACTTCAAAATTACGTATGTAAATATCTACTAATGGAGAAAGCATGCAACTGCCCATAATGACATATGTAAATTTTTTTTTTTTTTTGTTTTTTTTCGTTCAGTTTTCGTTAAGCATAGAATAGCTATGCGTAATTCAAAATGTTTTGAAAAAACATAGCTTTACATAGCTAAATTGACAGTTGAAGTGAAGGGAGAAGAAATTTTTCTAAAAAAAATTAAATTGAAATAAAAAAAGTGGAAGATATTATTGAAGGGGACAATAATTTTGTTGAAAGCCTAATTTCTGAAGTATTTGTTCAGAAATTTTTATACGACAAAGGAAAATTTTAGCTATGCGCTTTTATGTCATTATGGGTGGAACTATGTTTTTTGTATGTTTTGACTAGTTTTGACATTTTGCTATGTCGAGTCGTTAAAAAAATGAAATTTATCTATGCGTACATATGTGCATTATGGTTCGGGCAGTATTCTTAAATGAACACCGTACGATTAACTTAAACATAACTAATGATATTTTTTAAAATTAGTTATCAGTTGAGTTGATGTTAAAAAAAAACCAAAATTTTGCAAATTTTTCTTTATCGGATTGTTGTTTTTGATTATTAAAAACTATCATATTTATATAAAAACATCTACATTTATCAATGAATCAAATGTTTGACAAATAAATCGATATCTAAATCGAATATTTTTATGTATCTGTAAATATTAGTAGACATTGACAGATGTTTGACATTGTAAATGAAAGGAACTTATTAGATTAAAATTGTGTAAAACAATTTTAAAGTTAGATAAAATGTGAATTAAAAACTTTTTCGAACTAGGTACTGATGTGATGTCAATTTTCAACTTTTATTACGAACAATGTAAAGTTTTAAAGATTCTTATTTTAAGTAAAAGGATGTTCATAAGGAAGTAGTATTGGGGTAAAGGGGAATCCTCATTGATGTTTATCAATTTCTAAAGTCATTTAATAATATTGACTGGTGTGTTAACTGTTAGGCTAATAAGCCTGTCTATACTATAGGTACGTGTTGGAACAAGAAGATCATATTAATTTCTTGTTATTATAATGTATCTTAATGAATTTCAAATACAATTTATACATGAAATAGACCTAGGCTTTATTACATTTAGAAATGTTTTAGATTTTCAATAGAAATTTATTATATTGTAATAATTTAATATTTGAATTTATAAGTTATTCTGTATCTGTGAGTTATATTATCCAATTAAATTAATTGTTTTAATTGTTTATAAGAAATATAATTATTAATAACGATTAAGCTATTAATTTGAACCCAACGGCGAATGGTAGTAAAGTCGAGTCGAAACCAGATATTTTCTTTTTCCTTCACTGGGATTTGAATCCGAATAAAAGGTCGGTACTCTGATCACAGCGCCATCCACCCATTATCTTTAATAAGGCGGCCTCAGAAGTAACTTGTGGGAGACTGTATATAAATAATAAAAATAAATGTTGAATACCTTGTGATAAATTTAAATAATTAGAAACAGGGATGATTAGGTTGAATAAAATTAATACGTAAATCAGTGTGTACACTATAAGGTAGTTTAGATACAGAGCTAAACGATTTAAATTTTAAATCAAAGGTGGTTTAGGTATAACTAAACTAAATTTTAAATCAATGTTAAACATTTTTTTTAAATCTAGTTATACTGAAATAATGCACAAGATTTCTGAATAAGCTTTAGTAATATACAAAATTTCGAAGAGATCGCTAGGTCTATGGAAAATGATTCATTTAAAAGATTTTTGTTTATTTCATTAAGATTCAGTTTTTACTTTTTTTTTCAATTTATCGAAAAACTAAAATATTTTTTTATATTCATCTCTTCTACTAAAAGTTTCAACAATTCAAATTTTAAGTGTTATTGGTCATTTACATATTCAATATAAAATTTACAAAAAAAAAAAAAACACAAACTGAATCTAATAGAAAAACTCAATAATAAATAACTATTTAATATAAAATGTAACCTAAAAAAGATCTTATTAAAAATTCAAATAAATAATTCAAAACTTAATAATAAACTGAAAACAATATTTGATTAGCAGAAGCTCATATACAATAACTTTGCGAGAATAGATGAATAGTAGAAGATCAATAAGTATATCTAATAATTTCTGACTGAAGTTTTTTTAAAACTATTTTTAAAATTCAATCAGATAACAATTCAATAACTCACTGTAAATAACCGGTATTTAAATAGAAATATTGCAAATCTATTAATTTTTTTTTTTTATTTCATCCGCAGTCAAGTCTAGGTCAGGCATAAATTGGCACGAAAATAAATTATGTAAATAAATTTTAAATAAAAAATTTAAAATTCAAAATAAACTATTGAAAATAGAAGTTTTTTTTTTTTTTAATAGAAATCTTAAATCTCTCAAGAGTTTGTTTTTTTAAATAAGATTTTCCTATACGCTTATGTTAAATTTAAAAAAAATAATTTTTAAAGGTGCTTAGAAAAAAACATGAAACGACTAACTCTGAAATCTAAATTTTTTTTTCTAAAATTTGCATAATTTTAAATCGTTTTTTTTTTTTGTAACTAGATTTTAACTTTTATTTTTTATGTTTTTTTTTTACCTCGTTAAGAATATACCTTTGACCATTTAACATTTTTTTTTTTAAATACGATATTTGCATTTTAACTATGAATTGTGTGCTGTTCTTCTAAACGCCTACATACAAATTTCATTTAAAGTTAAAAATTTCATCATCTTTTAAATTTAAAATAAAAAAAAACTCAAGATACTTTTAAAATCCTCAATTTTTTAATATTGACTTAACTCTTAGTTGTTGAATTTAAGAAATAATACTATATAATCACTTACTATATATAGTCGTTAAATATCTACAGATACTTTAAATGTTTTTATTAAAACTCATATTTAATTAAAAAAAAATTGAAAGAAAAAAAAAACAACAAAAAACAGGAACTGGTCACACCAGGTTCTATGTAATTTATGTAAAATTGTCATACCTAATAGTCAGATACGGAAATGATTCATTTGCTAAAGTAATTAACAGATAAATGCAAATTTACTATAATGAATTTTTCTTATTATTATAGAATATAAATTTAAATTAGTTTTCAATAAATTAATAAAGTATCTGTTCTGTGTATCTATGAAAATTGTAGGTATTAACTATGTAGATACAAAATTTCATATATAATTTAATTAGATTTGAAAGCAAATTAAAAAAAAACACTTAACAAATAATAAAATTTAAAATGATCTGAAGATAGTATTTAACTAGTTAGAGAACTGTTATAAAATAAAAATTTAATTTATTTTTAGAATTTTAAAAAATTGTTGAATCATAGTTTGCGGTTTATTTAATAAAATTAAATTCTAATTTTATTGAAATAATTAATAAGACAATGTTAATAAATAAAAACACCAAATGAAAGCATTTAAAAAGAAGAACATTATCTTAAATGGATTTTTAATGATTTTTACCAAAATTAAAAATAAAACCGGACCTAAATTTGAATTTTATGATATAATTTATAAAAGTGGTATAAATTTAAAGTATTCTAAATGTTATAACAAATTCACTTAGTCAGAGTATAAGAAGACAACTAAGACATATACTTTAAAAAAAAAAAAATTAAAATTTCTATTTACAGAATAGTGAGTAATTCTAAAGTTTAGTTTTTTTGAAATATTGCATTAAAAAATCTAATTAAGTGAAATCAAAAATTTAATTGAAACGTGGAAGAATAGAGATGATTTTGTCAAGTCTCGGAGACCTATAGTGCGCGAACCAGCGTGTATAAAATATACAATATGTTTAGTGTATAAAATATACAATATGTCATCGCTTTGTGAATAATCGTATCATTCTTTGAAATGTTTTACTATACCTATTAAATATTTGCTTTAGTAAAAAATTAGATGTTAGAATGAAAATTAGATCCAAATCTTGTATCCATATCAAATATTCTAAGCTTTGATCGTCATAACTTTAGTTGTTGCTTTCCATGTTCCATTTTCGAACGGATTAAAACAAATAGCTTAATCAATTTACATTTTTATAATAATCCAATTAATATATGTATACTTGAGCTTAATTTCATGCCTAAATTCATGCGTTATAAAATGAAACAATGGAGATAACCAATTTTTAAAATTATGTAAATTATGCAAACTAAAATTTTAAATGTGAGATTGCGTACACCCCAAGGTGGAAAACTACTAAAAAAAATTTTGTATACTTAATATAAAATTTAAAGATATTCAATGAAATAAAAATCTCAGAAAAAAACCCTTTAAATTTTATATAATTCAATCTTTATAATCTCTATATATATATTCCAATTCACCATTGCCCAGTGACTTTTATATTTATTCCAAAATTTACCAATGTCCAGTGTCTTTTAAGGTAATTTTAAATAAAACACTTTTTATTAATCCGAAAGAATTTATGTATATACCTTATATTATAAAATATAAGGTATAAAATTCAATTTAAATATAAATATTAATAATAAAACACCATATGAGAGATATTTATTACAAAACTGAATTCCATAGAATTAATAATAATAATAATAATAATAATAACAATAATAATAAAGAAAAATTTTACAAAATATATATTTCTTTTTTTTTTATTTAATAAAATAAATAAATTTAAGATAAATTTCAATTCAAAAGATTTTTTCTAATAGAATTTAATCCAAAATAAACATCAAATTTCAAATATATTTATATTTATATTGAAATGAAATGACATTTTTTTTTCTCCTGCTGATTCTTAAATTAATTTAATCATAAAAAAAAAATTTATTCCGCACATTTTTAAAATTTTATTTGAAAAAATAAAAACAAATTTCTCCATCATAAATTTTATTTTAAATTTTGATTTTTAATAATAATATTATTATTATAGTGACTAATTTATGTCACCAAAACAAGATATCTAACATATAAAACAATATTTTAAGAAATACATATTTAATTAATAACTATCTAAATGACAGTTAATAAAAATTTTATTTTATTTCTGAATTTTATCTCAGATTTCTGATTTCTTTAAAAAAAAAAGTTTCTAAAAAAAAAATCTAAATATTTTCCCTCCTAAATTAAAAAAAAAAATTAGTTCAACACTGCAATTAAATTATTGTAAAAAATTCTCAAAAACAGACAAAAACCAATTAGAATTTTTTTTTTTTTTTTAAATTAAATTATGCAAATTAAATTTATTTTTATTAATTTATTCGAAAAATCATCAGAAATATTTTTAAAGACATGGTGGTGTTTTTTGCCAAAATTAAATTCGAAAAATTGGTTTTCTCTTTTTTTTTTCACTATATATAAATTTCTTATAAATCTAATAATTCCATATTTTGTGTTTTTTAGTGATTTTCATTAATAATTTATTAATTTTTTTTATTTTTTTTTTTTTTAATATTTAATTTTATTTATTTTATTTATTTTAATTTATTTTATTTACATTTTTCTGTTAATAATGACACCGATTCCAAAGAATCGGATTAATAAATAAAAAAACAAGCACAATAACAAATTCGAAGGCGGAAAAAAAATTTGACACTTCTAACGGTAAAAAAACAGTAAAATATCAAATTTAAATTAATATTAATTTTTTTTTTGTGGAAATGATATTCTAATTTTTTTTTAAATAAACATTCAGTTTAAATTTTTTTTTTTCTTATAAAATACAAAAAAAAAGCCGAAATTCAAACGGTACAAATTGTTTTTTTTTATTTGTATTGAAAATGCGGTAACCGTTACATTTATCCAACAACGTCTCGAGAAAAACTAAACAAATTTTTTTATATTTTGGAAATTATTATTATATTTTAAGTCTTTAATTTTTTGTTTTTGGTTCCCTCTTAGTACCAATTCACTTCATACAATATATATATATATATATATACATAGTTTGAGTTTAGTTGGTGGTTTGTTGACTGTTGTTGTTGTTGGTTGTTAATTCACTTTACCATCGAATCGAACACTTTACTAATACACACAATACATACAATATTATGCGAGCGCAATGATCGATTTGATTTCTTCTTATGATTTCTTTATGTTATTTTTTTTTTGTTTTTTTTTTTTTTTATTTTTTTATTTGAAAAGTTGTACACAAAAACCTGAAATAGTGAAACTATAAATTGGCGCACCACCAAACCAACATACCATAATAACATAAAATGAGAAAAATCCGTGAAAATTTTTGTTCGATCTCAAAATTTTAATACAAAAATAAAAAATGATCGAAACGTTTTATTCAAACAGCACCAATATTTGTTGAGAGAAAACTAAAAGAGATTTTTATCTCTGCATTTGCAACCCTATAGATACAAGCAGGGTTGCCAAAAGTTCTTTAGCTAAAATCTTAAATTGGAAAAAAGAAATCACTAAACTAAAATTAAAATATATGTATATAAAAACTAAAATATATGTATATAAATATAAACTCCATATATTTGAATTAAAATAAAATTTTATTTATAAATACTTCAATATTAAAACAAATTAAAATAACAAATATAAAATTTTTTAGAAAAAAGTTATGCGAACAAATTAATATAAGTAATTCATTATTTTTTTTTTTCAGTTAACACATTCTTAGTCGTATTTTGTCAGTTTGTTTTTAATTCAAAATATAGTCCTAATTATGTTTCGATTATTTTACTTAAAGTTTCTTTATTTATTGTTCAACAAATTTTACTAAAAAAAAATCATTACTCCCAATGTTCATTGGTATAATTACAAAAAAAAAAATAAACAGTATTTTCAAAAGCAAATTTGAATGTGACATGACGTGTCTTATGAGTTATGACAGTTGAAAAATAATAATTTCATACACAAAATATGACAGTTGAAAAATAAAAATTTGATAAAATATTAGTATAAAATATAAGTACAAAAAAATTAAGGAACTAATTGAAAATGAGAGTTCTAAAAACTACTAGTAAATAAAAAAAAGTAATTGAAAATGAGAGCTAAAAAACCAATTTAAAACGTTGAAACGTCAAAATGTGAGTGCCAAAATTTTGTTAAAAATTATTTTGAAAATCATCAAAAAGTCGATGGTTTCAATTAGAATCAATTTGTTGCAATAAAGAAGTCAAAGTCGCCAGATTTAGCAATAAAATCACCAAAATGGCAGCCCTGAATACAAGTACAAAATACAATAAAAACAAATACTGATTACTGAATACACAATAGAAAATTGGTAATTTATATTAAATTTGAAAGAGAACAAGAGAGAAGTTTATTTTGGTATTCACTCAAGTAATCAACACAGTTCAACATATTGTGTACACTTTACTTTTTTTTATTATATTGTCCATCTTTTTAAATATTTTCATTAATTTATTTATTTAAAAAATATAAAATCAAATAAAAATAACAACAATATTATAAATGTAATAATGATCAAATCAGTCAGAGACTGGTTTCCTACCATTTACCATCTCACTATTAGTTTTTAATACATAAATAAAATAAACAAGTTTTTTTTTTTATAATAAAATATAATGAATATAAAGTAGTAAATAGAGACCGTTATTAAATAATAAAATTAGTATTTATAAATATATATATGTATATATATATATAGAGAAAAGGAACTTACCAATAATATATTATACTTATAGTTGTAATTGTGTTGCATTTTATTTTGCACCTCATTTTCATGCATTTAATGTATCTTATATGTATTGTACTACAGTACTTATATGTAAAAATCGAATAGTATATAAGTATGTTTTGTATAACAGTAACACGAAACACTATGCAACGCTGAAGGAAATGCATTTTTAATTGAGATTTGTGAAGAAAAATTTGAAGAGATTTTTGAGAATTGAGATTGAATGAACATGACATGATGACAATGTATTTTGAAAATGAGAGAAGATCATTTCAAATTAAAATTGAGTACTTTACTCAAGTAATCATTGAATCAGTTTAATGAGTACTCAATTTTATATTATAAATATGGTTAGTGGTTACTCCGCGGGACTTGTTAGTTTTTAGTACTAAAAAAACTATAAAATATATTTATATAGAAGTAGATTAAATTTAGTACATAGATGATCATTTATAAAAATTTAATAAATAATTTGTGGAATGGAAATTTTTTTGTGGATTAAAATGGAAACTTTTATTTTAAGTAATAAAACCGGCTTTTTTTTTTAGAACAATCATTTGTATAGCGAATTTATGTATTTTTTTTGGAATTTTTTTTTAGTATTTTATTTTAAAAAATGCTTTTAGCTTTTTTTTGACATATATAAAACAAAGTTACATTATATTATTGTACATTAAATGACTCCGTAAAATAATTCTGCAATTTGATGAGGTTTCGATTTCATAATAAACAAGAAATGTAAAGAAGCAAGGATTTCCTAAAATAGCACATTTTAAGAATTAAAAAATGTTTAGTATTCAAACTTGCATAAAGAGTTTATTGAAAAAGAGAAATTATAATATGTGTTTTTCTCAAAAATAAAATTTGGGCAGGTTATCAAGTAACATCTAATCTCAGTTCAGTTTTTTACCTTTTACAGCTGCTAAACTAAGGAATACACTAATATGTACAACATACATAAGACACTAAATTTGTATTTCATACTTTTGAATTATAAGATCGGATGGCTTATGCTAAGATCTAAACATAACATGTTAGTTTTAAGTTAATGAAACACTATTTAGAACTGTATTCTTATGGTCGTAAATGTAAATTTGCTGTCAATATGCATATTTTGAATTTACGACCAAAAATTATGTAAAAAATCATTGCTAACTGAACCTGGTCGTAAATATGAAATATGTGTAAAGTAAACATCAACTATGCAAACTAAATTTTCTATTTACAATCAGTTTACCAAGTAGTAAGGTATAGTTTTTTGAGCGTTCAGCGTTGTTTTATTTTTATGATTAATAATGTAAGTAAGAAAATATTATGTCTTTTTTTGTAAATTAATTTAAATTTAAATTAACAGGAGTGAAACTGAAAGTGAATCACAAAGTTTGTTGTGGGACACATCCACCTTAAAACTACTAATTTGTACAAGATTAGCGATGGAAACTCATTTCAAAAGTGGAAAACATAAACAATCTGTTGATTTTATATCCATTGCAAAACTAAAAAATTTACTTTTACGACCACAAAAATTTATTTGTAAATTGAATGTCTACTGATTGCAAATTGTTTGGTCTTAAAATCATAATAAATGTCAAATAGCATATTTTACGTCAAAAAGTTTACATTTACGACCACACCTTATATTTATATTTACTATTGAAATAAAGAAAAAAAAAAAAAAAATGTTTTCTGAAAATACTATTTCTCAAGATTTAACTCCCCTAAAAATTTCGATTTCCAAACTCGAATTGTTTGGAAAGGTTTTTGCAAAAATTGAGTTTGGTAAACGGTAAATTAAAATACCATATGGCAACCCTATACACTTTTAATACATGTACTTTTATACTAAACTTATCAAAACAATTATTATTCGATTTTTCAAATAAAAAAATATATTTCATAGATCTTTTGTTTAAACCATTTTTTTAATATATTTAAATGGGGGACTGAAGCTCCATAAAACCTATAGCAGTTAAAAATTACTTTCTAAAGTGTAAACCTTTTGCATACATATGAACGGACAGAATGAACTATATAGGAACATTTTTTCCAAATTTTTCAATAGGTATTTCAAAGGTCATAAAAAAGTTCAAAAATAAGAAATACAATATATTATAATTTTTTTATATTAAATTTTAGAAAATTTATTTCAAAATGAAAAATGTATGCAATTACAAAAAGAATTCCAAAAGTTAAATTTTTTATTCTTTAGAAAAAGTCGGAGATTCTAATAAAATAAAAACAACTAATTTGTCGATCGTGCTCTTCAAGATATGGATTTCTGAAAAATGTTTAATTTTATTATGATCTAACTATGAACTTTCAGGATTCTGGACTTTATGACAATTTTAAATTTAGACAAAATAAAATGAGAATCCAGGACAAGATTAATAAATTATAACAAACATCATAAAATCAATGTGGATGCTAATATATCACCTTGATTTTATTGCAATTTATAAATTGCACCCCTTCTTTTGCAGAAAATTAATCGACCAACTTAAACATTCATCTTCTATGAAAAACGCCTCAAAATATGCATAAAAAAAAATTATTATGGAACTCTCCATTGTGTTTGTTGTTTTTTATGGATGATACCATAAACTATCCTAACACTTACTTCTAATGACGCTTTTTGCATGCAAAAAGTCTCGGATTCAATCCCTGACTGGGTAAACTCAATAAATAAGATATAAAAATATAAAATTATATAAAAATAACTTATAATTAAACATCTATGAGCTATCATCCCACATGTCTATTTGGCAAAGGTTCCCAAAATCGCGTGCACATATTTATAATTGTACGTAATTTATTATTTTATTATATTATATTTTGGAACAATTTGTTTATATCATATATTGTTTTACATTTTCCTTTATATATTTGCTCTACATTCACTACATCAACGAGGCCTCAGAAAACTGTATTATCATTACAATAAAAAAAATTCAATATAAAATATACAATCCACCTCATTTATAAAATGAAATTAATTTACTTAAAAAAAAGTACATACAATTTTTTTACAGAATTATATAATTTTTTATGTTAGGGAGTTATTTCATGGTATCACAGACGTTATGAGTTATTTTATGGTATCACAGACAATATGTATTTATATATGTTTTATATATACGTCAAATGATGTAATCGATGCTTTACAGTCTTCGGAACACTTGTAGCAAAGCTCTGCGCTTTTTGATATGTTTATATGTAAGAAAATTTTCAATCTGATTTAATGGAAACGTTCTTTAGTTTTTTATTTAGTCAAACTTTACAAAATTTCCGTATGAAAAGCTTTCACTTAAATAAATTAGTTTTCAAAGCTTTTTCTGAGGCTGAGATAAAAAATTTAAGATTGTAATTAAAAGATATAAAATAAAAATTTATTAAAAAAAAATTAGTACATATTAAAAAATTCTGTAAATAAACAGAGCAAAAAATTTATTAATTGCAGATAGCAAATCAATCCTTTAAAAAACCAAAGGGTCCAAAAAAAAAAAAAGTGAAAAATTTGTAATAAAAATTGAAAGCTTTAACGCTTATTTAAACACGTTTTTAATAATACAAGGTGGAGGATACAAGAATACTCTATTTAAAACCCACACAACAAAACCAAATTCAAATATATAAGTAGATTTTAAGCTTTTTAACATATTTTAATAATTTTCCATTTGACAGTTCCTTACTTCCAAATTGCATTTACCTTTATAGTTAAACAGTACCGTACTACTACAAAATACAGCATTTGAGACCTTAATTATGCAAAAATGTATGCAAATTTAAGTAATACTTAAGGAATGAAGATAATAGAAAAGTAATAGATACTTGACAGATTTTAGATGAAATTCCCTACTTAAGGAATGAAGATAATAGAAAAGTAATAGATACTTGACAGATTTTAGATGAAATTCCCTATAGAAAAATTGCATCATTGCACTTACATTTTTTTGCATTATTTAATAAAAATAAGTTTTTTAAAATTTAATTTCTTCATTAATAAATATGCATTTGATAAAATATTATCCAGAAATATTCTGTTTTATATTGTAAATCTTAAAATATACATTTAAATAACACATTCACAATTTTAAAACCATGTCTTTAACATTGTCTCGTAGGTCATATACGCATGAAAATTTGTAATTGCTCAAGCAAAACATTTTAACAACTTATTCGTTGTAACATTTTATAATTATTTACAATTCAAAAACTTTATTTTCAATGTCAATAAACACTAATAGATATAAACCTAGTTTGTGGTTAAGGAAATGTCGCTAAACATCAACTCAATTTGGCTGACAATTGGCATATAATAACTTTTTGAATTCAACCATTTTTAGGTAGATCAATTCTTACATAATGTGTTATCTTGAAATTAAATGATTCTATTGTCAATCTTTAAACTTCTGTTATAGGTTTCAATATTTTGTTAAGCGGGGGTCTTGTATCTGATAGAAATGTAGAAGTTTTTTTTTTTACTTCTGTACCATTTACAAAACCATTTTTTTTAGATTAGCACTATAATATGTGGTATTAATATCACATATCTTCAGAATAAAGATTTTGGAGTCTTAAAGTATAGTTATATTACGAAGTCATGTTAAAAGTTTGTACCACCGTATCGGAAGTATATCTGGGTTATTTGATATTACATATACATAACAATTAATATTATAAATTAAACGTGTATATAGTAGATTTAAAAAAAAAACAACCTAATTTTTAATAACCTTGTTGAAAAATGTTAATAGATAACAAAGATTATTGTATCTCTTGATTACATTTAATATTTAAATAATTGTCATTTATATTTATATTAGGGTATCAATAATAAATATGTAGTTATGTAGATCCAAAATTCGGGTACATGCAATAAGGTCAAATGAAATTGGACCAATTGACATTATTTCATTATCATATTTGAAATAAAGCCAATTTGATTTTATTGAAAATTGTTAATTTTTTTTTAATGTACAATCAAAAGAATCATTATTTTTCAGAAATATTGTATATATATATATTTATACTCTGGAAAAAGGGTGGAAAAAGGGTATACCCTAATTTTGAATCCAACTCTAAGACCTCTCTTAATTCAGCAGAACCCAATGTATACACATACATAAATATTCTGAGAAAAGCGGCAAACCTGATTTTAAATCCTGATTTTCTAAAACCCATACTAACTCAGAAGAGCTCGCGCTGCCCTTAAAACACCGTCTCCGAAATATCAGAAAAATATGACAATGAATTGGAATTAAAATGTATCTCTTGTTTAAAAATTTTTTTTGGGCTTTTTTTTTATAATTTTGGCTTTATTTCCACAAATTTTTAAAAATGAAATAAAGCCGAAAATTAAGAAATTATGATTTTGGTTTTATATCAAATGCGGTATTGAAATAAAGTCAAAAAAGTGCAATTTGGCTGTGTTTCATTTGACCTTATTCAAACCCAAAAATTCCATAATCTTATCTCAATTATTTCACTTCAATTAAATTTAAAAATAACGAAATTTGATTAATCAAAACAAAATATCGAAAAAAAAATGTCTGATTATAAATTATATACATAGGTAAATATTGAAACAAAACAACTTTTTCTACATTTACATTCTTTGCAGGAAACTGAAAAATTTAAGGCTTAACAATAATGGTTTTTAAATATTATAAGCCGGTGTAGGATTTTGTACGAATGTGTGAAACACCAGTTTTGACAAATATGATGGACTTAATAAATCTAGTTTTATTTTAAAATTTTCGTCAAAAAAAGTATACTTTGATTCGTTTAAATCTTAGCAACCCTAATCAAATTTTACTGTCTTGAGCTTACATTTGCACCACCGAATGGTGGGTATAAAATAACACAATATTGGAAAATGAATAAAATACAAAATAAATCAATTATTTTATTTTAAATAATATTCAGAATGGTCACAAGGTAACTCTTTATCTATAAGATTAATTTCTTAGTTTCATATTTCAATTTTTTAATTAAATTCTTTTAATAATATTAAAATCATTTAGAACAACAAACTTTTTCTTTGAATTTCACATTTTTATATAAATTAAAAAAAAAAAAAATAAAAAAAAAATTATCAAAACTTTTATTAAAACAATACGCCCAAAACATAATTGTAGTGAGTGTTGTAAATTCATTGAATTATTAATTAACAGCATATAAATACATAATATGATTACATACTGAAATACATTTCATGTATGTACATAAGAAAGATAACTTAAATGTTTATTTAAAAAAAAAAAAAAAAAAAAAAAGAAATTAAAGAAAATTAAAGGCAAGAATTATAAACGGTCTACTACAGTACAGACTATTTAATAATGCAATACAATCTTTAAAGAAATTCTATAAAATCTTAAATAAAGAAAAAAGCTTTAATTCTTTAATTGAAAAACCAATTTGGTCTACATTACAGAGTGTTTCAATTGTAATTTGTCAATATTATATTATTATCACATATAATACCGTAGTAAATACAAAAAAATATTTATATATGTATTGATGTGTTGTATAATGTGTATAATCGTAATAGTTATATATAAAACTAGCTAATATCCGGTGCGCGTTTCTGCCCCTCTCAATGGAGGTTTAAATGAAGTTGATGTTACTGCAAAAAGTTAACACAAAAATTACATACGGTTTAAACATGTAAATTTTAAAATGTATGAAGCAATCTTTTTAAAACGATTTTTCTAGGATTATTTTAGTCATTTTTGAAACTTTCTGTAATTCAAAGCAGTACAAACTACTTTCCAAATTTACTTCCCAAAATTTTTTTGGACCAATCGTAGGACCGACTGTTAACAGACTCAACTCCATTTTCAAGTTACTTCACGCATATAAAATTTGAGGTCAACCGGTCAAATCTAATTTAGAGTTAAGTAACACAAAAATCTATAAAAAGCCACTGTGCCCCAATGGGTTAACGGAACTCAACTTTTTCTTTGGGCGAAGCAGTATTGCGCAAAAATTGGACGTAATTTTGCTTCCAAACTTTTTTTTTTGCCAATCGTCGGGCCGGCATAAGTTAACCAATTCCAAGCCTGTGAAAAGAGTTAACTTCATTCTCAAAACGGAACACATATACAAAATTTGAACTCAATTGGTCAAACCGTTTCTCATTTAGAGTAAAGTATTGAAAAAACCTATAAAAAGCTGTTGGCCCGCAATGGGTTAATGGAACTCAACAAAATTTTTTTGGAGCTTTCTTCTTAGCCAAAACAGAATTTCGTAAAATCGGATCAAATTTGGACCCAAAATTTTTTTTGAGCACCCATCGGCCCGACATGGGTTAACAAATTCCAAAACTGTTAATAGTGTCAACTCAATTCTGAAGCGTCACGTATACAAAATTTGAAGCCAATCGGTCAAACCGTTTTCATTTTAGAACAAAGAAGTTTATATACTTGCAACACAGCCCCAACTTGGCGGTTCGTTAGATTTCTTTCCGCACCCAAAAACCTCTATATTTTATTCGCTACATACAAACAAACAATCAAATAAACAAACTTTCGCTTTTATATATATAGATAATCGTATATAAACTATTGTATCGTCATTTAAAATAAAGAAATACAATATGCAATAAGTAAAATTGGTAGTACAAGACACAAGTTTTTATGTATCATAAACATGTATTTTAGGTACTAATGTAAACTACAAAATATTGACAATAATATAATTTAATCAACTATCAAGTTAAAGAATGACTTTTGCAATGCATATTAATAAAAAGTAACTTTTTTTATGTCCTTCATAATCCATACAGATCATGAAAAGAAAAATATTATGTGAATACAATAACAACAGACCCCTACCTAGATCCACGAAGGAATACTTTTGAAAATAAATTATTCGTAGGTAGTCTTATGTGAGTTTCCGATAGCATATGTGTTTAAATTCTTATAACTGGAAAAATATTTATTTTTTTTTTCATTTAATTCCAAAGTTGGCCTTAAAATTTTATCTTTTAAAACTTTTTTAGATAGGTAAATTCAAATTTGAAACATTTTATTTTAATTAAAATTAAAGGTGGTGTCGAGAGAATCAATTTTTTTTTTACTTTCAACTTAAGTCGATTTGAGTCAACTATCGGTGTCGGGGAAATCAATTTGTGTTGTTTACAGTCGTCTGAGTCGACTTAAGTTGAAATTCAAATACATTTTTGTGTTTGAAATTACATTATGGCATTGGCGTTGTTTATGTTTAAGTCTATTCTGTTAAATTTATTCTGTTATTGGCGTTGTTTGTGTTTAAAAATTTAAAGAAAAATTAAAATGAGTAATTTAGAAAGGTAAATAAAGATAAATACTTTATATAAATATGAAAATTTTTATTTATTATTTTCAGGAAAAAATGTTTCAGCAACAGGAAACAATTAGAAAAATTAATCAATCTAATGGAAGCAACCACAAAAAACTCATTGCAAAAATTTTTAGTAGTAAATATAATGCAGCACAAAATAAACCGTCTAAAAACTAAAAAAAATTTTTCGTTTAAATTATTTTTATAATACTGACATTTCTGTTGTCAAAAAATCAAAATTGAAACAACTTGATTCAATTAATTGAAACTAATTCGATTGACTTAGCCGACACCGGGAAATTTTTGAGTGGAATTGAAAAATGTCAAAATCAACCAAGTTGAATTGATTCTCCCGACACCACCTTAAGTTTTTTTTTAATAAAAAACAACCTCCTTAATTTGTATATATACACTTTATACACTATAAAAGCTCTTAAGTCACTATGTTATGTACTCTTTTAAAAAAATCTTTTCGTTCTTTATGACATGACCTTTAGTATTTTTGGTCCTGTTTTGATCATTCAAAAAAAAAAAAATATGTCACAAACATTTGTCCGAAATGAATATACACTAAAAGGTGTGGTACTTGATAAGAAAAATATTTATATCGTTATTTCAAAACACAAAAATTAGCCCTTTTAACTAATACAAAAAAAATTCTTAAAATATCTCCAAATAAAGGCACTATGATTTTTGTTAACAAAGTTACCATACGTTTAATAATATGTAACAAAAAAATAAAATAAATAAAAATAAATTCGTACCTATATATCTAATTGTTATTGGGCCTTATTCCTTATATTAAAATATAATTTGTAAGGTATTAAAAAAAAAAAAAGAAATAAAAATACAATACAACCACACTTAACTCAACATTCTAAGAACAATTGAACAAGATAATCATATCTTTTAAATACTAATAAAAAATTATATAATAAAATTTGAACAAAAAAAAAACAAAATTTAATCTTTATAAATAAAACAAAAAAATAACAAAACAAATAATATAAACTAATTTCCTTTAATAAATAAAAAACAAAATTAATTTAATTTCATTCCGTCATCACCATATTTCTTTTGAATAAGAACCGAATAGATATAATAAAACCAAATATTCTAATACAATCTGGCTACCCTAATATTTATTGTTTAAAATACTAAAAAAAAAAAAATATTTGTCATATCTACAATGAAAAATTTGATCGTGTATCACGATCGAAGTTATATTTTTATATCTTGACTCTTTTTTTCTGCTTATTTTAATTTTTTGTTATTAATATTTGCATAAATGTAGTCATAGCTACCGTACAAAAAAAAATGTAATGTATATGAATTTTATAAAATGAACAGAACTTTGAATTGTACTAAGCTTTTTTTTTTTTAAAAATTCTTTATTTCTTTCTTTCTTTTTTTTTTTTTTAAATTGACACACACATATGAAATGGAAATATTTAACAAATAAAGAAAAAAAAAAATTGTTTCAGGTTTATTACTTTTCATTAAAAATGTAATTTGTAGAATTTCTGAAGTGGGAAGTAGGAACGCAATATAATACACAAGGTTATCCTTGAAAGACTCGCTCTAATTACAAAACACTGAAGTCACCAGACTGTGTATCGAATAGCGATCAAAGTATCGAACCAAATCAAAGTCATAATACGACTTGATTATGATAGTATGCAATAAGAAAAAAAAAATGACAAAGAAAGCATATAAATTAATTATTGCATTGCAGACGTCCCCTTACAGATAGGTACTATGTAGGTACAGTGATTCAAATTTTTTTGCAATATGTTATTTCAAATTTTCTTAGAATTATCTGCAAATGCGGCGTCTTATCAAAACTTTTCATAATAATTTTGTAAAAAGATACATGCAATTTATAAGATTTTTTTATTGTATGTATTTTCAAATATTTGTAGAGCAACATATAATATGGAATGTAGGTTCTATATAATGTATTTTAATATATAATAATTGTATATAAAAATTGAAAAACCACATTCAATTTCATTGACAGAATATTAACGAATATAAAAAAATAAAAAAAAAAAACACAATCAAGTTTTGATTTCTGGTTTGACCACAGCATACAATTCACCACAATAACAAAGAAATTTTTTTTAAAATCTATATTAGTTTTTTAATTTAAAATTAAATTTATAATCAAAAAATTAATATAGTTATGTATGTTTAAATCTATAAATATTATTGCACTTATTTTTTCTTAGAAATAAAACATTAAAATATATGTAAAACAAAAAATAACAGACTTACCTTAATTAACAATAAAAACTATTTCAATTCCCAGAATATAATTTGTGAATTTCTTAGAAAAAATACTTTTTTTTTTTTTTCTGGAGACAAAAATCTTAAAAAAAAATACTGTAAAAGAAAATAAGTAATATTAAGTATAAGAAACTAAAAAAAAAAATATTCCAAATTGTTGCTGCTTAATGCTTTTTTTTTTGCTTGCTCCACTCCTCCTCTGTTGAATGTTCTTCGTTGATTCTTATATATGATGATGATATCTTTTATATTGTGTTTTAAATTTTAATTTTATGTATTGTGGCAGTAATTTTTTTTATAATTTATATTATTATATTTAAAGAATATTGATTTAATTTGATTTTTATTAATTTAATAAATTTTTTTTAATTTAAAATATATGCAAAAAAAACAAAAATGAAAAATCTCTAAAACATCTGCAAATGTAAACAATTCTGTAATAAATCTGAAACAAGCATTCAAAAAACGTAAAACAAAAGCATTTTTTTAAAATAAAATTATGACATATCCCCATTTATTCATCCACATCATGACGATCACATTCTACATACAGCTGGATAAGCTTTTTTCATTCTTTAAAAGTTTTCTTTTTAAAAAATTTTTAGAGCTTTTAAGCCACTTCCTTAGTTTGATTTAAAAATGTAAAGTAAAAACTTAAGATTTAAAACGTCATTTTATTTATTTGACAACTGATATGACAAGTAAACACAAGTGACAACTGACAAGTAGCAAAAAATTGAGTTAAAAATGGATAATCTTAATTCTTAATACAAGCTTATTTTCAAATTTTTTTTTTACATTTCTGAATTTTTGGAAAAAAATTAGAGATCGTAATTGATTATTATTATTATTGATAATTATTTATAAATTATCTAATTTTTGAAAAATTTTAATATTTTGAAACCTTTGAAAACCAATTTTTGAAAAATTACCTACGATAAGTATAATGACCTCACTACACAATACAATGTAATGTAGGAAATTTCAAAATACTTCGCCAGTCCTAAAATTTTATATATTTCAAATTACAAACCTACTTAAAAAATTATTTAAATTTAAATTATTTAAAAAATTATTTAATTTATACATTTTTATTTATGTTTTATATTTTAATTATATATGATGTACATAAAAATTTAATTGTAATATGAGGCAGTCATGAGTTATGACTTAACTTTGCTTCTATAAGCTGTCTTTTCTTTGGTTAGTAATATTGATCCATCTATTGATTGATTTAAAAAAATCTATAGCTTAGCAAATTGTATTCTTCGTCAATATAAAGTAATTTACTAATTTTTTCGTTAATAGTCGATTTTGACAGTATAAACATCAAAAAACAGTATATGAGATTCTGATTAAATTAAGATTTTTTTATTACAGAAGCAGTGTAAATAAAAGAAAATAATATTTCCTCAATTTTATTTTATATGATATTTTTACTAAAAACACTCATTTGTTTTGACAGAGTGTTTACTAAAATTAAAACTTTGCTACTAAAATTTAAATTAGGACCACTGATTTTTTTTACACGCTGCATGTTAATATGTATAAGCTGCAATCTGCTTAACTGTTAAAAGTAACTCAAATATAAATACCAAATACATAATAATTTCTAAAAATTTATTCTTCTATTTCATTTTCATATTACAATTGATTTGTGGAATAAAGAATAACTTTTGAATAAATTAAAATCGATGTATAATTAACATAAACTGCTTTAAATAAAAATTTTCATCTGCGGTAGCTTTCGTTGTTTTAATTTACAATTTTTGACAGTTTTCGCTTTAGGGACGCTTTTATCAAATAGCTTTACTGCAGTGATAACTTCAAAAATATTTATTCACTTTGCTTCACAAATTTTCGTTACTAAAATTTGAAAAATTTATTTTTAAAATAATTATAAAAAATTAAATCTTTTATTATTATTATTTATAAAAAGATTGTAAATTTAAGTAAATCATGTCCTACTATTTTATTTTACTTTCTGACTTTTTCTAAAGACTTGAAAATCACTGGCTAAATTAAAGTATAATTAAATCTTTAACCTATCAAATCCTGGTCGGAACATATCTAATTAAAAAAAATAGTTGTATAAAGCAATAATTAAATAAGACGTCCAAATGCCAAACAGGCATAGGTCTATTATAATATCAGGCCACATTTACTATTTTCTGGTATTACAAATAAATAAAAAAATTTACCTATTAGGTATGTTTAGAATTAATAATATTTAATTACATACTTTAGAACACCTGTTTTGTCCAAAGGTTATAGGGGTAACATCCTATAGTTTTTAGTAACAACCACTTGTATTGTGTTTTACAAATTACTAATTAGTTATTATTACAACAGCAAAAGAATTAGGATAAAGGTACAGGTGCATAATAATGTTTACATAATATCCTTAAAACATCTAATTAAGTTTTAGTAACAGGTAGTTTTACCGGAAACAATAAAATGAAGGAAGTATTTAGTACCTGTCTTATGTCTGTTTATGAAAGAGTTTGAGGAATTGTATAAATTTGAAAAGTTTGCAAATACAAAGTTATAGTGCAGTCTCAAAATACTTTTTAACAGATAACGTCGGACGAAAATTTTAATTGAATTAAATAAAAATGTTTAAAAACCAATTCAAATTAATGATAACTAATATTTTAGTTGTTCTAATAAAAGAAGCATATTTACAAATATTACCAACATCACCGTGTCCAGCAATTTTTCAATATCATTATGACGGAATACAATGGTTTGGAAGGTTGAAAATTGATAATCCACCTATAAACCAACCGCTTCATTTAAAAATAAAACTTTCCATTTCTGGAAAACCATTAACAAATTATTTGGGAGAAATAGAATTACTAACAAGAGGCCCAGCAGCACATCAGTATTCTACAGTGTTTTATAATGTTAAATTTCCACTAAGTTCAATACCACCAAAACTAATCAGTGTAATTGTAAATAATCGAACAATTTGTTTTGGATCACAAGACTATGGTATATTTGTGACATTGATTCAACTTGAACATACCAGAGAGTTTTCCTTTTTACCGAAAACGGAGTTGTCACGGCCAAATGAATTTTTAAATAATGATAAAGTTGATGCAATTGAAAATAATTCTTTAAATCTATTGGGAGAAAATGTAGATGCCTTTAGAATATTAGACAATACATGTGGAAGAACAAGTAAAAGATTAACAAGACTAAACCGAAATAGTAACAATTTATTTCGAGGCTCGTGGCCATGGTTAGCGGCAATTTATGTAAATAATAATACATCTTTAGCATACATATGTGGCGGTACTCTAGTTTCAGAAAATGTTATAATTACGGCAGCACACTGCTTTCATCTTTATAGAAAAAAATATAATGCAAATGAAACTTTAGTATTTTTAGGACGACACAATTTACAAAATTGGAATGAAGATGGTTCAATTGTGTCCTCTGTTGATAGTGTATTTATTCATCCGGATTATGATAATAATTTAAGTTCTTATGATGCTGATATTGCAATTGTAATTCTAAAAAATCGAATTAGTTTTAATCAATATGTAAAACCGATATGTTTATGGCATGAAACTAAGAATATTAAAAATATTGAAAATAATAATGGAATTGTAATTGGTTGGGGTTTTAATGAACACAATGTATTGTCAACAACTCCTGAAAGATTACGAACAAATATTGTCAGTAAATCCGAATGTATAAAAACTAATAGAAAATTTAGAAGTTTAATGTCAACGAGAACATTTTGTGCTGGTGGAGATATACCTTGTGTTGGATTTTCTGGAGCAGGTTTAATGATTTATACAAATAATAGATGGCGTTTAAGAGGTATTGTGTCATCATCATTACCAGGTTCATGTAAATCTAATAAATATATTATTTATACTGATACAAAAAAATTTTTAGATTGGATATATGCTTTTATAATTTAAATTTTAATTTTAAATTGATAGAAAATGTAAATTTACCTATGAATTAGTATGTACTTATATAATTAGTAATTTATGTATATATTTTTAAGTTAAAGCAAATTTTTAGTTATAAAAGTATTAAATACAGTGAAAGATAAGATATTTCTTTACTTTCTAGCTGGAATAGAATGTTTTTTGTGAATAAAATCAATAAATATAAAAACAAAAATTATACTTTTATTTAATTTAAATTAGTAAAAGCAACACACTGGATTGACTTATATAAAGCATACAATTATTAACAGTTGGTTCAAAAAATTTATGGAGATCTACTCTAAATTTATTAATGATTCAATATTTTCTGCTGTCAACTTCATTTCATTCTGAAAACCTTTGAAAATCAAGGTTATGTTGAATATCTATTATTGTTTTTTTTTAAACAAACGAAAATATTGAAAAAATTTAGTTTATACATAAATGAATATAATGAGTAATGGCAATAATAATGAATTTCGTGAAATAAAAGGAAAAAAGAAAATCAGAAAAAAAATTTTATACAAAACCCAAAAGGAAAATTCTAATGTCCTACAAAATGAAGAAATAAGTTTAGAGCTATTTACAAAGTAAATTCATATTTTAAATTCAAAAAAACCAAAACATAATTAAAAACTTTAATTTTTTTAGGAGATTATCGAAAATAAACTTAGAAATAAAATCTTCATCATTTCTTAGGAAAAATTTCGAAATTTTATCAAGTGCAATTAATTCCAAACAAATTGATAAAATAATTTGTTTAGGTGTTGGTCCATTTACTAGAAACATAAATAGTTTACATCAATTAGCCTTTTTTCTAAATTTAAGTAAATTATTAAATATTACAGACATCGAATTTTATGATCCAGTATTTAGTACAACAGAAGAAAAGTTTTTAAAATCACAAAACGTTCAAGTAACTTGTGAAAATAACGAAGGTTGTTATTCTATTCAAAAAAACACATTAATTTGTTTACCACATTGTCCGACGGAATTAACCAATAATATTTTATGGGCAAATTGGAATCCAACAAATCTTAATAAAATTATATTACTTTGTACAAGTATAGATGATACTTTGACTAAAAACTCACAAACGACAATAGATGTCAACTTTAAACTATTAAAATGTATAGCACCGTACGTTAAAGAAATCCAATTAGTAAATAATTATAATTTTGAAGATATATTTAATGATATGACATTACATGTTTTCGATTTACCTTCGACAATAGTTTCGGATGAAAAATTTTGGCACAAAGATGAAAAACCTACAAAAATATCTGAAGAAATGGTTACAAATGAAATTGGGATGTTAAATTTGAATTGAAAAGTTATTTGTTATTTAATTACACGGTACAGCGGTGGAATTGGGACATTCTCCAAACAATGTCATAAAACAAAAGTGATTTCTAAATAAAATACATATGTAAATAAAATATTGCACACATAAATTGAATATAGAACTAATGTTTTATTTGCTAATTGTTAAAAAAAATTAATAATTTTTTAAAAAAATTTTAAAATTACTTTGGATCAGTTGGTAATTTAAACCCAATTAAATCTGCTGTTTCTTGTACAGTTCTTTCTCCTTTGCCATGATATTCATTCCTTATTTCTGCATATTTTTTTAAACTTTGCAAATAACATAAATAGGTTTTACCAAGAAATTTCATTTCTTCACGAGCTTTACATAATGTTTGGTCTGTTGTTTGATATTGTTTGAACTGTGCAAGAATATATTTTGCTGTCAAATCATTTTTAATGCAATTATTTGGCGAAGATAATCTCAATTCATTCAATAAGGATCTAAGTAATTTCGTTCCAGAACCCATATTGTATTTTTTTCTGCAAAAATATCAATTATAGAACTTTTTTATAAAATTCAAAAATTTTTTAAATCTGAAATCACTCAACTTGTATTAGAACTTCTAGCAAATAAGAAAAAAAAAAACAAATGATTTTGACAAATGATTGAACAAATATTTTACTTGAAATACAATTTGACATAGTGGGCGCTGCGGTTGAGAAAACTGCAACGATTTTTCTTACGTTTTTTGTAAACTAAACATATCGTTTTGATTAAAACCAAAAATATTCTAATAATAACCAATTAAAAAGAAATAATATTTTAAAATCTATTGTAGATCAATTATTATCCCTAGAAGAAAAGGAAAGGCGAATATTCTCAACTATAAAAAGTTAGTAATGACAATGACATCAAGTTCAAACTGCAAATATATTCTTATTTTTAAAATTATCAGAACTGTTTTTTTATCGTAAATCAAAACACGTATAAACGTCAAACAAAACTCAATAAAAGTCAAAACAACATTTGCCAATTCCAATTGCCACAAATATAGTTATTGAAATATAATAGAATTTTTTCTAAATATAAACAAAAAAAGTAAATTTACAATATTCTTATAATAATGGAAGAAGTCAATGCTGATTTATCCGGTAATTTCTACCCTTTTGTTTTCTTAAACAAAAATTTAATTGTTTTATAATTCGTGTTTAGTTCGAACATTTTTTACGGATCTGATGAAAGAAGACAAAAGCCTTTCCTCTGGGTTAGTTTTGCTTTTTTATTTATAATAATATCAGAAATTTTTGAATATTAGAAAATTTTAGAATTGCCGCAATTAAAACTCTTCTAATGGTATTAGAAAAATCGAAACCGGATACCATTCATATTTTACATTCAGAAATTTCAGCAGCTGTTAAAGCTATGAGATCTGCAGATCTTTCTATAACAGCTATAGTATCTGGAAGTGAATTATTTTTGAGATTTATTACATTGGCTATGTTAGATGATAAGCCAATGGAAGAATGCAAAAATATAATGCTTCATCGTGGACAACTATTTTTATCGAAATTATTGCAATGTAGAAATATTGTAGCAAAAGAGGCTGAAAAATTTATAACTGATGGCTGTCGAATTTTAACACATTCTAGGTCACGAGTTGTCTTACAAACGTTACAAAGTGCTGCGGAAAATAAAAAATTTCATGTTTATGTAACTGAAGGTGGACCGGATGGAACAGGGTAAAACCAATAAAGTTAAAAACAATTTTTAATTGATATATAAATTCTTTGCTTTTTTGACTTAGAAAACAAATGTGCTCTGATTTAGAAAAATTAGGAATCAATTACACGTTGATAATAGATAGTGCTGTTGCTTATGTCATGGAAAATGTAGACTTTGTAATGGTTGGAGCTGAAGGTGTTGTAGAAAGCGGTGGAATTATTAATAGAATTGGAACGTTTACAATGGCGGTATGCGCTAAAGAAATGAAAAAGCCAGTTTATGTTGTAGCTGAAAGTTTTAAATTCACAAGATTGTACCCATTAAATCAAAGAGATTTACCGGATGAATATAAGGTAAAAATAAAGAAGTTCTATATAATTTAAAAATATTTTAAAAGTTATTAAATTTTAGTATTCAAAAGATGGTTTAAAAGATATTTCAAGAGCACATCCATTAGTTGATTATACACCACCAGCTTATATTACAATTATTTTTACTGATTTAGGAACATTAACACCATCAGCTGTTAGTGATGAACTAATTAAATTATATCTGTAAATCAAAAAAATTTTTTTTTAATTTAAATAAAGAATTTTGTTACCGATCATATTTTAAACAATTTTAACTTTTATTTAATTGAGTTCAAATGCATTTTTATATGATTTTTTGTGTTCACCAGAAATTTTAGATTCACATTAAACTCATTTAAGAACACGTAAACGAGCATTAAAAAAAATTAAAAAACTATAGTTGTAGAAGCAATTTATAGGTACCAACTTAAAAGATGAATATTTCAATGTAAGATATAAATAAATTAAAAATTTAACAAAACATATTCATTTTTCCATTTCCATTCACATTTCCGAATTATTATATGATTTTTTTTTTTCTAATTCTAAAATTCTTGCAAGAAGATGATTATTAATTTTATACATTATTTCCGCCCGATCAAAATCAGGCAATAAACGTAATTGTGAACCCATTTGTTGGGTAAAATCTCTAATCTCGTCGGTTTTTTTTGCACTTTCACATAAATTATGTACCATATCTAGTACTTCCATAAATCTTTGATTTTTTGGTGGACTTTTAGATCCACGTGGTAGTTTTCTTTTATTTTGTCCTGATTTTTGATGTTTTTTTTTTGAAACTATTGGGTTTTCAATTTTGTTTTCTTTTAAAATGTCATTTGCTTTTTCAACTTTATTTGAGCATGATTGTGACAGAAGTAGTTGATTGATTTGCTCTGATGCTGGCGATTCGTAGATATCTTCGTCATAAGTTTCTTCTGGAGAACTGTATCGAATTGGCGAAAAAGCCGACGAACCACGAGAATTGAATTCTTCTTCCACCATTTTTGTAGGATTACCAATCTAAAAAAAAAAATGAATATTTTGGATAAGAAATAAAGCTTTCACTTTTTCACTTTTTTTAAATTCCTTACACATATTTTCCTATTTCGTTTCATCTTCCTGACCACTTGTGTTTGTTCTGATTTGTCCATTTCCTCTTTTACGAGGCAAAGTAGAATACTAGCTAAACCAAGACGAACTTTTTTATTTCTTCTATTCATTATATTAATTTATACTTATCTTTAAATTTAATAATCTTTTATTATTCCAATTTATATTTAATCCAATCCAATATTATATTTAATTTATATTTAATGTTAATTTTTTTAAAATAGAAGTTCAACAATCTATTGTCTTTACAAATGACAAATTTTTAACCGCCAAATTGTATTAACAACTTAGTTCAAATAGCCTACTTACAATTTTATTATTTTAATTTAATTTTTAAACGCTTCAACTTTTTATAATTTATTTTATGAACGGATCTATATAAAATTTGACAGATGCATCAACTTTTTAAGTTTTCATATTTTTCTGTCTAACCACTCAAACATAATACAAACTTTTGCAAAACTTAAATTATGTATTGCAAAAGTTTTTGTGATACATAAAACATTGAAGTCTAACAGCGGCCTATGGCCTATAAATATAAATTTGTTTTTTCTTATGTCATTTAAAAAAAAAATTTAACTTCAAAAATCAAAATACAAACTATCCCCAATTTTATTTAATGACATTAAAAAAAATTTCCATTTGAGTGAAAAAATTGAGTTTTGACACTAATAAGTTTGAGATTTGAAACTTAAAAAATTGAGAGCCTTTTAATTTTATTTAATTCTGTTCCATTCAGCTTAAAGCATGTTTAAGTTCGAAAAGTAATTAAAATTGATGAAACATTGAAGTCTTACCGCTAAATTAAGATCAATAAAGATATATTAAAATATACCATAAGAGTAATTTCTCAAAAACTACATTTCAAAATTTTGATTTCCTTTTTCCATTTGATTTCCGTGAGTATTGATTTTCAATCAACAAAAATAGACATTGTTAACAGTTGCTGTATTCACATCGTTTTTTCTCTTTCCCACTTCTACAAAAAAATTTTATAACAAAAAAAAATGAGGAAGTGGGAAAGAGCAAAAACGATGTGAATTCAACAACTGTTAACATCGTCTAAATGGACCCAATGGATTCACGAAGAATTTTAAGTAGCAAATTCGTTCTGTTTACTGGATGTTTCACTCAAAATAATTACTACTAATGTCAAGTAAACCAAATTTTTATTCACATCTGATGTTTTCACGTTTTAAATACTAATAGTGAAATTTTAATTTATTATTTATTAATTATATAAGATAAAACTGTAAAATGAATAAGTCTACTTTATTTTTAAATAATAGCGTTAGTATATTAATTCGTAATATATCAACATCAACAGCACTAAACGGTAAACACAATTTTCGAAAATTCCTAGTTTTAAATAAAAGAGGAACTAGAATTTTTAAAGAACAACAAAGAATACAGCCTCATCCAATGATACCAATTGATAAACGTGGTGTACGTGATACTGGATTTACTACAAACGGTTTATATGAGGAAATTCCTGAAAAAATTCCAGAACTTGTAGTCCCAGATTTAAAAGATTGCAAATTAAAACCTTATGTATCATATAAAGCTCCAGAAGTTCATCAGCCAGAATTTACAAGTATGGATTTATTTAATGTTGTTTACGCAAAAAAAATTATTGACGATTATAGTAAAAATCAACTTGATGAAAACGGAAATCCAATTGAACCATCTGAGGAGGAAAAACTTACTCCTGACGAAGCATGGATAAGAGCAAGAAAAACTGGTTCTGATATATTTTAATAATTTTTTATTATTATATTTTAATTAGTTTTTGTAATGTTAAATAGATTAAAATAAAAACTTCTTTATACATATTAAGCATGAAGTAATCTCTGCCTAAAATTAAACAGCTTTTTGACCCATTTTTCAGATGCTTCAACTTCATCACCAAGAAACTATGAGAAACAATAATTACAAATAAAAAAAAAGGAATACTTATAAAACTTATTTACATTTGGATGAAATAATGAATCATTTATTGGCTCAGCGTCATTTGTTGTTGGTACTGTAATTGTTTCCTTTTTTAAATCAATATACACTTTTTGTGAAGCTTGCTTATTGCTTATGCTTGAAGTAAAAGCTTTCGATTCAAATTTATCAGTTTCAATATCATCTAATGTTTCAGTAGTGACTTTCCTTTCAAGTAGATTTAAATTATACATTTTCTTTTGTTCACTTTCGTTTTCAGGAATGTTTACTAAAGGAGATGCTTGATTGCTCAGTTGCCTTGATCTTGAACTACTTTTAGTACTTTCTACGCTACTATTACTACTTGTGCTTGGGCTGCGATGTGAACGTTTAGATTTTTTTGATTTTTTATCCTTATAATTTCTTGATTTTTTTTTGCGATAATAATCATTCTCTGATGAAGAATTTGAACGTCTACGAGATGACCTGTAACTTAATTTACTACGAGAAGATGAAGACGGTGATCGACTTCGTCTATGTGATCTTTTTCTTTCATAATAATCATCATCAGAAGATGACCTATAATTGCATATTAAAACTGTTGAATATTATGATTGCAATAAATTATTTTTTACCGTCTTTTATATTCTCTGTCTCGATCCCGTGAATTTTTGTGTCGACTATATGAAGATGATCTAGGCATTTTAATTAAAAAATATCCTTCAAATCTCAAACAAATATATAACTTAAACTTTACTTTTTTGTTATAAATTTCGTATTTTGTTGATAAATAAATTAATTAAATGACAGATTTTTCACGTTGACATCTACTAATCCACCTAGCCCAATAAATTGAAGAATAAACCAATTAACCGATTAACCATGTTCAGTTTGCACTCATTTAAATTTAAAATCATATAAGTCATAATTCCACTCGTTTAATTTTTTACCCTAAATTGCACAAATGTAATGTCAATTATGAATTGTTAATCTGGCTGCTAAGTGTCAAAACAATTTTGCCCAAAGTACTAAAGTCATTTTTGTGTTGAAAATCTTAAAAATATAAATAAAGATTTAAAATGTTGGTTACGGAGGCTATCCAAAAGATTTCAAATACTTTTCAAGTTCCTGTGACGAAAATCGAGACAAATAAGGAATTACAGCTTGCCGTAGGAACCGTAAGGGGTACCGAAATATATGGTTTAAACAACATTTTAAATTCAATAAATAAATATAGTAAAACTAAAATAGCACAAAACAGCTTAAAAAATCCTGAAATAGAAGCTCAAGTAAATCAATGGATCGAATATGCATTAATGTATTCTGGTCCAGGAAGTAAAGAAAAACAATTTATTCAACATTTATTAAGGGACTTTGATGCATATTTACGAAATCGTTCATATCTAGTAGATCAATTTTTAACTCTTGCCGATTTAATTAACTATTATGCAATTTATGATCTAATCAAGAGTTTAAATGTTATCGAAAAAGAGAAGTATCTAAATTTATGTAGATGGTTCGATCATCTTCAACATCATTCAGATATATGTCATCAAGAAGATTTGGTTAATTTTGCAGTTGTTCACTTGCATTAATGGAATATTTTTTTTTTTTAAGTTTGAAAACAAAAATAGCAAAAGTGAAATATAAACGACTGATAATTTCACTGTTGTAAAACGATGTAAACTAAATTATTAAAATCAAACATTGAAAAAATATGATTATTTTTTTTATAACCTTCAAGCTTTCAGAAAATACTATTTTAAATAAGGTTAGTTTAGGTGTTTAAGGTGATGTTAAAAATGGTAATCCCTTAACGTGCAATTTACTATAATTTATCATCTGAAATTTTAAGATGTAAATTACTTAAAAAAAACCAGTTACTTTTTTTGATTTTGATTATTTATTTTTTACATTAAGCATGAAATATTTACACTGCAAAATAATGATAGTTTCTTTTCCCAATAGACTTAATTTTTTTTTAATTTAAAGGTTCATTGACAATCTTCAGTAGAAAATTTGATAAATTCTGAAATATCTGATGTATTTGGATTAGAATTATTCTTCTGTAAAATTGCTTGTAAACCTTCTAAAAATGTTTTAGTACTATCTTCTAAAATTTTTCTTGTAGATTCATCAAATTTTTTTTGAAATTCTTCTTCACTTTTTAAATATAAATTATATTCATAATCTATTAAACGTTTTTGATCTTCGAAAAATTGCTTTGTTAATTCCTCTTGTGTTTTTTTAATTCTTTGACCAAGTTTTTCAAATTGGCTACTGTAAATTGATTTTCCCCTCAAAGGTCTTTTTTGGAAATCTGGGTATAACATAATTGTTAGATTTAGCAAAAATTGAGAAATTTACAAAAAATTTATAAAAAAAAAGAAAAATTTACCACTAGTTGTAGCTTTCGCTGCTGGGGATGATGATGGTGATCTTTGTTTCGGAGATGTGGGAACATTAAACATTTTGTCTTCATCTATGGCTGGTGAAGATGATTCTTCTAAAAACAATCCATCATTATTTTCTTCAAAGAAAATGCCTAAAATTTATTCAAAAGTAAATTCTATTATATGCACTATTGTTTTGTTTTTATAAAATACTTTTTGATGCATCGACTCCA
Source organism: Dolichopus griseipennis (assembly GCA_963082915.1). Taxonomy (NCBI): domain Eukaryota; kingdom Metazoa; phylum Arthropoda; class Insecta; order Diptera; family Dolichopodidae; genus Dolichopus; species Dolichopus griseipennis. Next base: position 12,265,764 of record OY720441.1, read on the forward strand.
TTGTCAGAAGAATTAGCAGTTGAAGTACGATTATTAAGCATATTGTCAAGCTCATCATAGAATGGACATAAATTAATTTCGTTACAGTTTGTATTCATCTTTTTAACTTTACAAAATTCTTTTTTTAAATTTTTCCAACGATGCTCAATTTGTTTATCATTTTTATTATGAAAACCTTTTTTCTTTAATTCTATTTCAATATTTTTATAAATTTCAGCATTTTTATAAAGTTTTCCATTAAAGTGTTTCAGTGATTCTTGTTCAATCATTATATTTAAAAGTGCTTTTGTTTCTTCATATTCCCATATATTTCTTTTAACTGGTACTTTATCTTTTACTTCTTCATATTCCCATTTAATTCTTTTTCTTGGAGGGGGTGGTCCTTCTTCTTCTTCATCGTCATCCCAGTCACATTTTTTATTTGACGATTCATCATAATAATCTTCTAGCATACTATTTAATTCATCATAAAAAGGACATAAACTTCTTTCAGTGCCAATTTCGCAATTAATTTTCTTAACATGTCTATATCTTTTTTTTAGATTTTTCCAACGATTTTCAATTTGTTTTTCATTTTTATTTGGATATCCTCTTTTTTTTAAATCTTCTTCAATTTTTTTATAAATTGCTGTAGCTGTATATGTTTTTCCATGAAAATGTTTAATAGAATCTTGTTCAACCATAATATTTAAGAGTTCTTTTGTTTCATCATATTCCCATACGTTGGTTCGATTCATTATTAAAGTAAATTTTTAATTATTTCTATTATTATTTTTAAATAACTTAAAACAAAAATATTATTTTAACTTTTGAGGAAATATTTCAACTCAACTCGTTTGGTTTTCTGTAAACTTAATAAAAACAGGGTTCAGTTGGAGTTCAATCAGGGTTGAATATTATACAAATTGTGTTGAGTTGATATTGAAATCATTGACTCAACTCTACATATTATTGGAGAGTGAAAAATTTTATTTAAATGGATAATATTTAAATAAATGTTTTAATTATAATCAGTTTTAGTTCATCCATTTAGTAATTTCAGTTTAATCAAGGATAAAGATTCGAACCATGGAAGAAAATATGATTTTTGAAAAACCGCAGCATCTAATTTTTTTATTAAAATTAAGAATTAATAAAGCATTTAAAGCCCAGAGTTTTATATTACATAAATATATTATGTATTTCAATCTTAAATATATTAATATTCAATATAATTTTATATTTATTAATCTAAAATTTGACAAATGAAATGTAAATATGATTAAAACCTAAATTTGTTATACGGGTAATTAATTATAAACGTCAGATTTGTTTATTTTGATTTGCTAATTGCTTGTTGCTTCTTTTGGATGCATTTTAAAAGGAAATTTTAAACTAATCTTTAAAATAATATTTAAATATTTAAGAAATGAATATAAAATAAACATAATGGGATTTGTTGAAGACGGTATTATTGTTTTTGTGTCGCAGGTAAGTAACACGTTTCTTTGGTACAAAATATAAATTTTGCAATCATAAATTGTTCTATCAGAAAAATGTTAAATTTGCAATTTTAATTGTGAGATTGGGAATAAGTGTGACGTGTTTAATTTATATAAATTTCGTCTTAATTTTATATTGAAATTAAGATCTTTAATTTTATGTTTTATTTTCATTTTAGGTATGCTTTTTTGTTGGCGGTTGGGTATTCTTTGTTAAACAATTATTTAGAAATTATGAAATCCGGCATGTGTCCGTGCAGCTTATATTTTCATTGACATTTGCTTTGTCTCTAACTATGTTTGAGTTAATAATTTTTGAAATATTGGGTTTCCTTGAATCCTCATCTCGATATTTCCATTGGAGACTTGGTCTCACTTTGTTACTAATAATGGTAATTGCAGTCATTCCACTTTATATAGCTTATTCATTAATTAGTAATATATCGTTTGGTAAGGTTTTAATTAACTAACTTTTCTTAAATTAATTAAATATGATTGTAGTACGTGAAAGATGGGTAAAATCTATAACAATTATTCTTTGGTTTTGTTATCTTTATGGCTTTTGGAGAATTGGTGATCCTTTTCCTTTATTAAGTGTTGAACATGGCATTTTTACTATTGAACAAGCTGTATCTAGAATCGGGGTAATTGGTGTTACAGTAATGGCCTTTTTATCTGGCTTTGGTGCTGTAAATTATCCATATACTAGTATGGCATATTTTATAAAGTAAGTTGAACTTTTCTTTTTCATATTTTCAAAAATTATATGATAAATTTAAATGTAATTTCAGACCTGTTTCTCCACTGGATGTTGCAAATTTAGAAAGAAGATTAATGTTAACAATGGATATGATTATCAATAAGAAAAAACGAATTGCAATAGAAATGAAAAAGTCCAAAGAAAATCCTAATATTAGACCTCGTCTTTGGAGTATTTTAACTTCTGTTGCACAAAGCTATACAGGCTCAAGCGAAAGTATTTCTTTTTAATAATTTTTTGGATGGGTTTTTCAATATAAAATGAATTTTTAGATATTGGTCAACTACGTTTAGAAATTGCTGGTTTAGAGGAATTATCTAGGCAAATATTTTTAGAAGTTCATTCTCTAAAAAATATGCAAGAAAGACAAAAATGGGCTACAACATTTCAAGGAAAATATTTTAATGTTTTAGGTTATTTTTTTAGTCTTTATTGTTTATGGAAAATATTTATTGTAAGTAATAATTAAGATATCTGTTTTTTTAAGAATTATTAATTAAAATTATTATTTTGTATAGAGTACTGTAAATATAATATTTGATCGCGTTGGTAGAAAAGATCCGGTTACAAAAGGCTTGGAAATAGCTGTTCATTGGTGTGGTTTCAATATTGATTTAGCGTTTTGGAATCAACATATATCGTTTTTCTTGGTTGGTTGTATTGTTGTAACATCTATTAGGGGTTTATTACTTACTCTAACCAAGGTAAATATATTTTCAATATTATTTTGTTAATATTAATATAATTTTTTTATTTTTAGTTTTTCTATAAAATTTCGTCGAGTAAATCTTCAAATTTAATTGTTTTATTATTAGCACAAATAATGGGCATGTACTTTTGCTCATCAGTACTTTTAATGCGTATGAATATGCCAGCTGAATATCGCGTTATTATTAGTGAAGTTTTAGGTAGCTTACATTTTAATTTTTATCATAGATGGTTTGATGTAATATTCTTAGTTAGTGCTTTAGCAACTATAATAGTACTTTATTTATTAAGATTTAATCATACATCCACCGATGATTAAAAAAATAGTTTTTATTATTTTAAGTCCTTTAATTAGAATTTAATTTAATAATTTTTTATTAAATAAAAAAAGAAAAAAAAAAAACAATTTACTAATACCAAGTGATTTATACGAAATAATGTAATATCATAGGCAAATATTTATGTCTCTGATAATATCAAAGAATTGATATAAGATTCTCTCTTTATTTTGTATTTTATTTTTAAGTTTTATATAAGTTTTTTTTGAAGTCTGTAACTTTCAAATTATTTAAAACATTAAAATTTTTATTTCATTAATTTAAAGAAAAAGAAAGCACATAATAAAATTTGCAATATTGACCATGAAAAACTTGTTAATTATTTAAAAAAAAATTTTGTTTCCTGTGGTATAGGTTTGTATTTAAAAAAATACTTAAAGTTAAATTAAAAACCCATTCATTTTGATTTTGTACCTTATATATTACTTACATTTCCATTTCTATAATCTTTAGAGATTCTCGGTATGTAAAATAGGCAAGGTAAACTATTTGCATTTAGAAAATAAAACTAATGTAAGGTGCATTTAGCTTTTTATTTCAAAGTCATTGTTGTCTTATTATATGACATTTGTTTTTAAAAAAAAAAGCTGTTTTAGAGCAAATTATAAACTCTCGTGTCTTAAGCTTTTATATTAAAAAAGAATTTTAAAAGTTACCATTAACATACTTTAATACGTTAAAAAACTTAAGTAAATTTTTAACAAAAATAATTCCATGGCATACATTTGGAAACATATTAAAAAAACTATTCTACGGAGGTTTAAAAGTTATTAGAGTTTTTAAATAAAAGATTTTTGTTTTTCAAATTTAATATTTTATATATTTATATTTGTTATATATATGCATATAAGTTTTATCTTAATAATAATAATTTTTTACTTTCTTTCATCAATTTTTTTTTTGTGGTTTTTCTTTTTTTTTAATATAAGCCTTTAAAAAAAGGCTACAATTTAACATGTACAGTAATTTTTTATTATCTTAAAAACTAATCAAAAAATAATAATAATGATAATAATAAAAATCATGAAAAGATGAACATATTAATTTATAATGTTTGATTTATTTTTCATTTTATATATAATGATATAATCATGTTTTCTTTTAAAATTCGTTTTTTTTACTTTTTTAATAATTATTTAATTTCTAATACTTTTTATTATATCAACTTTTCTTTTAACAATAAAAAAAGATATAGAACAAAAAATTATGCAATTTTATAAAAAAAAAAATTGTATAATTAAATATTAAATATATAAAACTCAATACATTATTCGTCTGAAAGGGCAAGGAGAACATTAAAAAAAAAAATAATTCTTTTAATAATAGTCAATTTCTAATATTAAAACGTTAAAAATGATGAAATAGTTAGGTTACAGTTCGTATAATTCGTACCAATTACAAGGATTCATGGTGCATTCATATGCATGAAATTTTGGCACAAGTATTTTTGTTTAAAAACAAATCAAGTTTTTCTAAAATACAAAATTTTTAAAATACACTCTAAATACAACTTTTTAAATTACATAAAATAATATTTTACTTTGACTTAATTTAAAATTAAAAAAATATTATTTTTATCACTTTATTAATTTTAATTTTTCATCAGTTTCTCTTATTTATTAAAAATTTTGTATAAACCTAGGCGTATTTCACATGTGAACCTTAAAAATAAAATTTTATTTCTAAGCGAAAGTTTTTTTAATCAATTTTGTAAATAGAAACATTTCCTAAAAAAAATATTTTAATTTAGGAATATAATATCAAAATTTATATTCAAATTAATGACAAAATTAAGATAATGCTAGTTCTGTAAAAGTTTTGAAATGCTAAAGTAAAATGAAATAAAAAAAAACATATGTATAAATTAGTTGTTTGTATTATTATTGCTTAAGATGAAATCATACTTGCACATTTTATTTCGACTAGATTAATAATTTTTATTCGACTTTCTTATTTTTTTTTAGTATAAAAATCAATATTTTATTACACGTACTAATTATTCAAATTTTAATTTAACCCGTTGAAACCTACAGTTTTATTATACAAAGTCTATCTATATAAAAACTTGTCAATATATTTATAATATTCCGCTTGGATCAAAGTTGTTAACACGTTTATTTTTAAATTTTTACATATTTTTTTTATTGATTTCATTTTTTTAATAACTTAATTGCATGTTTTAATTAATTTAATTTTTCAATTTAAAAGAAGTCTACTATGTTTTAAATACATGTTTAAATTTATTGAAATTAAGTATTTACTTTTGTGAAATAAGTTCTAATTTAATGAAGAAAAACTGGAAAATAATTGGAACAATAATCTTATTTTGTATACAATTTGTTCTATTAAGGTTCAATACGTGAAATAAAAATTTTATTTATTTTTATTAAATATACATTTTATATACCATACATACATATATATAAAATATATATTTATACTTTTTTTTTATAAAATTGCATTAATTATAATTTAATATATATGTATATTTTATTAATTAGTATAAAGGAATATAAAAACTATGTATCGAGATTATTATTTATTAATAGTAAATCGAGAGTTGAATAAATTTCATCAAAATGAGGTCGGGATTCCGGTTGAGCTGCCCAACATCGTAACATTAAACGATATATTTCTTGCGGTGTATTTTCTGGTGCTGGCATTCTGAAACCTAAAAGTAAAAAAAATTTAAAATATAATTAAAAATAAACTTAAAATAAAAGTTAGGGTAACTTCAAGCCCTATCGGTATAAAAAAAAATAACAGTGTAGAAAGCAGATGCTTTATAATAAAATAGTAAAATAAAAAGAATTAATAAAATAGAACACATTAGATTATTCAAATTTTCAATTGTTTAAAAAAAAAGAAAGATTACGTTCATAAATTATAAAAATATGTATGAATCTTACCTGTATCAATTTTTTCTCTCGCTCTGGAATTACTCATACCCGAATATGGTGTATCACCCTTTGAAAATATTTCCCACATTAATACACCATATGACCATACGTCACATAATGTTGTATATTTTCCAAAATTTAAAGCTTCTGGTGCAGTCCATTTAACCGGAATTTGTTTCATTCCATCCGACACTAAAATAATATATATATATATAGAAATGTATAAATAAATAATGAATTAAAAATTTTAATATTAATTTATTTAAAGATCTTGTCTATTTTCTTACCTATATATTCTTCTTCTTCTCTTGACATTCCAAAATCAGAAATTTTTACAGAATTTTCATAATCAATTAAGCAATTTCTAGCTGCTAAATCACGATGTATACAATTTTTTGATTCTAAATAACGCATTCCTAAAAAATAATTAAAATAATTATTTAAAATTAACAAAATTATATTAATTTAAATTCAAAGTAATATATATAAAATTAATTACCAGCCGATGCATCTTTACACATTCCTAATAATTGTTTACTTGTTAATGTATTTGAATTTTTTCGAAGGAAATTTAATAGTGAACCACCTGAAATTAAAATATTATTTTAGTAAAAGATATATTAAATTTTTGAAGACTTCAATAACTATATTGATTATAATGTAACTATATTTGATTTTACCGAATGTCGCATATTTATGTCAACATTCTTGAAAAAAGGAATACCCTGTTTTTGGGTCTAAAGCATAAATGTCTCTAAATTTAGAATCTTTCAGAATAAAGATGTTCTTGAATATGTTCTGGTTAAAATTAAATACGGTCAAATGATAATATAGGAATGAAATAGAAGTCTATGATACACTTTTTAATTATTTAAAAACTTACCAGGAACTAATTCCATAACAATCATAATTGGTTGTTTTTGTACACAAATTCCAATTAATTTAACAATATTTGGATGATCGTATTGTTTTAATATTCTACCTTCTTGCAAAAATTTTCTTTTTTGTTCATCTGGTAATGTCATCCGGCATGTTTTAACGGCTACATCTTGTTTTGTTGATTTTAATTTTGCTTTATAAACATCACCAAAATTACCCTAAAAATATATAAAAGTTTTTATTAATAAAAACATATTTTAATTTTTAATTTGAAAAATAAAATACTTCGGCCGAAAACGCATATTTCATATTATTATAAGAAATTTGAAACAAAAATTGCATATTTTTAGGCAAACTTTATAGTTTTTAAAAAGTTTAAAAGTGGGTAAACGAATTTAGATACTCAAATTTTTAAAAATATTTTAAAGAAGAAAGTAAAAATATCAAACACAATAATTATAATAATAATAATATATAAATATATACCCTTCCAATTTTTTCCAATAATATAACATCATCATTACTTAATTCCCATCTTTCACGTAAAACTGGTCGTCTTAATATAGCACCAGATTTTACTGTAACTGGCAATTCAGATTGATATTGATGCATTATTAATTCTTGTATACTTGGAAATGGTGGTCCTTCAAAACGATAATGTCCTTCAACAGTTGTTTGTACAATAAAATGTTTATGTCCATTCCAACAAACACTTAATACAATTTGACTTTCTTCATTGCGTATTGTTTCACGTACCAAAAAATCACCTTCAATTTTTAATAATCTAACAACTTCTTCACGTGGTAATACACCATGAAACCATTCTTCCTCATAAAGTGGACGATTTGTTGAATATGACATCTAAAATATTCAAATTGTCTTATTAGTATATAAGTTTTTTTTTTTTAAGAAGTAGTCAAATAACATATATAGACATTTTTATTTAAAATGTATATATATATATAGATTTTTGAAAAACATTTACAATTTAAATTAGTAATTATTTTTATTTTTTTTTAATAATAGTGCCAATCAAATTAATTTAAAAAATAAATTATATATTATGTGTTTAAGAATAATTAGTTATTAAAAAATATAAATAAAATTACAAAGAGATTACAGTAAGCTGCAAAAATATAGCACAACAAAATATATAAAAAATAACACAATATTTTAGAAATTAAAAATAAGTGCTAAATTAAAAAAAAATAATACAAAAGAGAAAATAACTTAGCATTATACAGTTTACACTTACATAACCATTCCGAATTTTATATTTATAGTTTTATATTTTTTTTTGTTTTTATACCGTTAATTACCGTTATCAATAGAAGATTTTCAATATAAAAAAAAATTTTACTGTTATTATACCGTTAATTACTGTTATTAATAGAATTTTTCAATATAAAATATAGAATTATTGTTTTCGATACCATTAATTACCGTTATAAATAAAATATTTTCCAAAATAAATAAAAACAATATTCAATTTTTATTTTTTAATTAAAATTTTGAAAAAAAATTAAAATAATAATTAAGAAAATTTAACAATTGAATTCATAAATAAAACCGGTTATTAGATTTCAATTATATAATTATAATAATTTTATTATTTTAATTTTTTAACTGAATTTACACGGTTTCTCAATAATCGTTATTTATTTTAATAAAAAAAAGTATTGTTTAATTTATTTCAAAATTCGGAACTGGCCCTTTATTCAAAACATTTTAATATTCGAATTCAAAACAGATATACATAGCAACATTGTAAGCAGATTAGCAACAAATCTGAGCAATTTTTGTTTTTTTTTTTTCAATTGAAAATTTTACCAAAAATGATTTAGGTCTCTTCTTTCGACCTGGAGGTATTGGACGCCATATAACATCATTACTACGATTTGATAAACTGCTATTTGAACCGTTTGTAAACATTATGATTTTTTTTTTTTTTTTTAATTAATTTGTTTTAATTGTTTTTTTTTTTTTTTTAATTTTTTAAATTAAATTTCAAATTTTTTTTTTTTAATATTTTTGCGAGTTTAAAACTAAAAATTGTTTTAAAAATTTAAAACATTTATATACGAGTATATATGAAACTCCGGTTAGATTCTTTTACTAAAACAAATATTGCAATTTAAGTGTTTCGATCATCACAAATACTAAATAATAAAAATTATTTAAATTAAAAGAGTAAAAATATATTGTTTCCATAAAAATCTAAAAAAATATTTTAATTCTTATAAACAAATTTTGTTCTATACAGAGGCTGAAATGTTCGCGTTGTATTTACGAGATTTTTGATATCAAAGTTTTGTTTTGCGGAAATTTATTAAAGGCTGATGTTGGCTTCTTTAAATATGGGATGCATTAACTCAAGTAAATGAAGCTGTGAATTTTTATTGCAACCAATTCGGTTACCAATAATGAATAGCTTATATATAACATAGAAATATACAGATCTTCATTAAATGAAACGAATTGATTACAAGTATTTCCCAAAAGTGAGATTGAAATTAAAGGAGATCGCAGGGACATTAAGTTAATTCAAATTAAATAATTTGGGGTATTTGAAATGAATGGGAATCGAAGAATAGAGATGAGGTAATACACATTACACAAATTAATTAGTAACTCCAGTGAAACTGAATCCAACTCACATGAATAAAAATAAACTTAGCACAAGATCATATCTGAAGGAAGGATATAACCTATAATATACGAGATTATTTAGTATATATATATAGTTTAATGCAGATGAACTTTTCGAATAATTATTTAATTTTAGTGTCATATGATCTTAAGCCGCAATACAACACGTTTAGTTGCATTATTCAATTCTAAACTAAAGTGGTTCAACAAAATTCAAAACAGGAGCCATATTGCTCCAACAATTTATAACTAATCAAATATTCAAATAATCATATTTTTGATAAGTTAATGATTTTTACTAATCAAATTTTTTAATTATTATAAGATATGGTTTTAGTACAAAAACTTGTTGATTAGTGATAAATGGTTAGTGCAACAAGGCCTGAATCTATCTTCTTTCTATATCATGATACTTCATAGTCTGTAATTGCTTAATCTTTAAAATTAATTGAAAAACAATTTGTCTATATTATCACTGAACTACATAGTCAAACAGTAATATTTATTAATATAAGTTTTATTTTTTTTTTATATCTAAAAATTTGTCAAGAATTTTCCAATATAATAACTTTGGTATATTAACAGAGTGGGTGGATTGTATTTCCTTTAAATCTTCGCACATATATTAAAAAAAAAACATTTTTTTTTGTTCTTTTATTATTCACGTTTATTTTAAATTAAATATTGAAGAATGATATTTATTCTATTTTTATTTAAAAATTTATCAATTAAAAAATTTAATTTTTGACGTATTTTTAATGTTTTAGTATTTTAGGCGGACGTCACACGATCAAGGATTCCAGAGAATTATGTTTTTAATGTTTTTATACCCGTATGACTATATAGTCAAAGGGTATAATAAATTTGCCATTACGTTTGTGACGCAGAGAAGGAGGGGGGGGGTAGATATAGACTCAAGTGTATGGATCGGATCAGAATCGAAAAATAAATAGATTTAGCTATGTATGTCCGTCCGTCCGTCTGTCCGTATGTCCGTCCGTCCGTCCGCACGATAACTCAAAAACTAAAGGAGCTAGGATCTTGAAATTTTCGGAAATTCGTTTTTTCCCAATAGCCGTCATCGCTATTTAAATCCAGCCATTTTGGTCCATGTGTTCGGGTAGCTGCCATACAACTTCCTTTTTTATATGAGTATTACTCAGTACCTATTACAGCTACGTATTGGTTTAGTTTTATGGCCAAAGTTTTTGCAAAATTGGGTTGGTCTACAGCAGAGGATTCGAGTAGCTGCCATACAACTTCTTATTTTATATGAGCATTACTCTATACCTATTGAAGCTGGGTGTCTGAAATTTTGGCAAAAAAAGTTTAGTGTAATGGCTAAAGTTTCTGCAAAATTTGGTTGGTCTACTGCAGAGGGTTCGAGTAGCTGCCATACAACCCCTTTTTTTATATGAGCATTACACTACACTTAATAAAGCTGTATGTTTTGAATTTTGCAAAAGTTATTAACCAGATGATATAATGTATATGTTACGGTCATACGGGTATCCCAGAGTTGACACAGTCTACTCTACTACACTCTTCCTCGTTTTTTTTGTTTTAGTATTTGTTTTTTTAAAAGATCACATGAATAATTGTTTACATAAGAAAGAATATAATATGATTTACATAAAATAAAGTTAATATACTACTTATATATACAACTAATATAATATACTTCTATATACTTTTGGTGCTCTACGTGTATAATATGTATAAAATATGTCGAAAGGGTTTATTATTTGGCATACGAGAAGGAAACTGATCATTATTAAGTCAAACAAGTATTGAACATTGCTCTTAAAGTTTCGAGTCAATAATTAACTTCAAAAAGTCAGAGAGTCTCATTTCTACAAAAAAGAAGGTCCTACAGAATCCAAGTGTATTTATGGAAATTGGAAACTGAATTATTGTGAGAACTGCTAAAACTGTTGAACATGTTAGTGTTCTCTAAAGTGGTTGTTCCTCTCTGATAGAATTCCGATTTAACAATCCGAAATGTTGTATAATGAACTTATGTAGGTTTGATTTTAACGTGCCATTCAACTCTTATTTTATAAACAAAAGAGTCTGTTTTTAGAAGTCCATTCTCTTAAAATAATATCATCGAAATTTACAAAATATGTAAACAATGTTCGATAGTAATACTACCCTTACTACCCTTAATTTCAAGGTATTACTAAAAGTATATAATAACTAGTTTGTTTTGTTTTTAGAAACATGAAATGAATTGGAATCGAAAAGTAGAGATTAGCTAAACATTACTCCAATTAATTCGTAACATCAGTAGCACCGAATCGCAGATTATTGAGTACAATCGATAAAAGCCAAGCCTTAGTTAAATGTAGAGTTTTCCAATTAATTAAAAAGTGTGATAGTATTAACTGTAAACAAAATTATTGTGTTTAGAATTAAAATTTCTTAAAATAAAATTCGCATATTTTATAAAAACATTTATATTAAAAATTTCAATTTCGTTTTTCTTAATAAAATAAAATTACTTAGTAATAAAAAATTTTTTAAAAAATTTTTATTTAAATAAAAACCCACTAAGTTTTCAATAATGGCCTAAATTATTTTCAAAAAAAGAATTTAAACAAAAATTGTGGGCAAACAATATTTTATAAACAATATCAGAAAATTAAAAGCTTTAAAATATTACCAGATACTACGTATGGTTATCCTAGAAAGAACTTTTGAATTAATTCGAAACAATGTATATATATATACACATATATGCAGTTGTAATTGAAATTTTAAAAAATTAAATCAGCTGAGGATAAAAGAAAAATTGGTGAGCATGAACTGGAACAATATAATAAATACCCTATAAAATATTCTGAAACAAAGCCTAAATAAATTAGGCCATAAATAATAAAAAACACACTAAAATCCCAAAAGAGTCAATCTAAGCAAGAGATTCTTAACAGAAGGCTTTAAAAAACGAAAAAGAATTATTCTGCAATGAGCGGGTCCGTTCTACTTAATCTAATATTTTTAAAAGTTTCTTTCAAACTGTTTTGTTTTAAACATGAAATTAAACTTCTATTGAAGTCTAAATGCTTATTAATTGGCATAGTTCTATATTTTGTGATATTTAACTATTATGCATCTATTTAATTAATATGTATCTATTGCCTCCAAATAGCAGTAGAATCCTTTAATATATCACACCCTTTATTTGTCGGAAAATTTGAACTAAATCTGCAAATGCTAAGGGAAATAAAATCACGGTTCGGTGTTTTTGTTTATAGTATTAACTAATACTTTAAGTTAACTTTTAAAGTATTTTATTAAAACTTTAGATATGAATGTTAACAGTGATTTGAGCAGAGAGTTTGAGAAAACTGTTGAAAGCTATAATTGAAACCCTGGCTCTTGTAGTTTTTAATTTTACATATCTTACAAATATAAACTAATATCAGAATTCCTTTAATCGTCTCCTAATTCTGATAACACCTGTAAATGATGATTCAATTATATAATGTAGTATGTAATAGTATTACAATCATAAAATAACATACTTGGCTTGTATTACTTAATAGAATTTTATAAATAAACATATTTCCATTTTAAGTTAAAAATTCTAAAAATTACCATAATATTATATTAATTTAAATATATATATATATATATAGGGTGTGTATTATTGACCGAATTTCATTAAAAATTTTAATTAAATTTTGAAATTTTGAAAAATTTTTATTTGACTTTTTGAAAGTAAAAAAAAATATATAAAAAATGTAAAATTACAAAATAAATAAATATTCAAATATTTCAATGAAAATTTATGAAGAAACTGATTTTTATTTATTGGTTGGTTTTTTTTTTTTTTTGCAAAATTACTATTTTGTTTTTTTTTTTAAATTATTGCGCAATCATTAATAAACAGATGCTCTTTAAATTACGGAAACAATTGTAACATTGTGTAAATAAATATTATATATAAAAAAATAAGTTATTTTTTCGTGTAATTAATATTTAGAAAATACTTCTTCTTAAAAAGTTCTTTCGACTTGTTGGCACAGGGGTTAGAGCTCCGACCTTTCATGTGAAAGGCCTGGATTGGAATCCTAGTGAAAGCAAAAAAAAGCTTTAATCTGGTTTTCGACACGCCTTGGCTCTCTGTTGTCATTGGGTTCAAATTAATGGCTTAATCAATAATTATATATCGTTAATATTAAAATATAAACAAACAATTTAATTGAATAATATAACTCACAGATATAGAATCACATATAACTCAAATACAAAATTATTACAATATAAACAAAAATATAACTTTATCTATTGAAAATCTAAGACATTTCTACATGTAATAAGGCGTAGTTCTATCTCATGTAAATTGTGTGTGGAACTCATTTGATCAGTTCTAATAAGAATATAATATTTCTCTCTGTTTCAATATGCACATATATAGTAAGACTGTTTAGCCTAAAGCAGTGAACAGTTAGAACGAAACGGTACGAGTAAAAAAAACGAAAGGTATTTTACAATAAGTTATTTTATTACATACATATTTGAATCTATTTTAATAACATATTATTAAAGAATTTTGCTTATCATCAAATTGTAGTTAAATTAATGAAAGTTTTATATAAAGAAATAATTTAATTAATTTGGAGCTTTAGATTTATTTATATAAGATATTTATATATGGAGTTCTCAAGGAGTAAAATTAGTTCTAAATAAATATGACAAATTATAATAATAATCAAATTTAGATAACTTTTTATGTATATATAAACACTTTAATAAGATCAGTACTTTTAAAGCTTTAATTTTTTGTATACCCGTATTTAGACCTAAATAGAAACATGCACTTTAACATAATTGAGTAGAAAAATTATTTATGCATATTATGACGAATTTCATATTAAAACACATTTTAAAATTATATGGACTTTATGTAATTAACAAAAAAAAGGAAATTTCATTAAAAAAATACATGTTGTCACAAAATATTGGGGGGTATTAAACATATTCATTCTTTCTTATAATAGAATTAATCAGCGAGTGTCAATTATAATGAATATAAAAAGTTTGAGAGATAATTCTAACCCAATGGAGTTAAATGATGAATTGAATGTTAACTGTTTACTAAATGCTTCCTTTTGATAACAAATCTACATTTCAACATGTATTGGAGAGAATTGCAGATAAACTAAATCTTAAATCTTAATAAAAGACATGTGCTAAATATTATAAAACTTGCCATCTATCAAAATTTTAAGAATTTTTTTTTAGAAAATAGTTTTATTAAACGAAACTCTGTATTCAATTAAATGAAATTTAATTCTATAATATTTGGATTACTATTTGTTTGTAAAAATACTTTAGTTTCAACAAATTTATTTATTTAATTATATTCAAATAAACTGTTGATAAATAAACTAGATAATTATTACATATTTGAATATTCCCGATCCCAAATTTTCACATGACATTTGATTAAGTTCACAATAGACATGAAATTCTTCATGCATTTGACACTTGCGATAAGATTATTTAAAAATTTTTGAAAATTATCAAAAATTGTTATATATGACTTTTGATAATTGACACTCATGTTGGCCTGATATGAGACAGTACCGTAATTATCAAATGTAAAAAATCTTAAATTTCAATTGATACAATTATATTTGTTATTGTTATTTATATTTATTATAGATGTGTTTTTTTTTTAATTCTTAGCAGAACATGAACTGTAAAAAAAAACGTGACATTTCAAATATTTCGAATACGACTGAGCAAACTAAAATACAAAGACATGTTGACGTTTGTATATACTTGCAAAGTCAAGATATTTTTTTAATTTTAAGTTTTCCATTTTTAATTTAATTTAATTTTTTGACAATTTAAAACGTAGCTAAAATAAAAATTACAGTTTTTTTTCAAATTGTGTTTTTTTTTAATAATTCAGAGCGCTCTGAGCGTACTCTGTTCATGCTCTGCTCAGAGCGTGCTCAGATTTATGATCAGATTTCAAAAAATTAACGTCTTATATAAATTATTTGATCATGTTTTGTATTTGATATGAGATATCAATTGTTAAGTGTGTAGTTAATATTATTATATGTCGTTATGTAATTTTTGTTATTATATAATAAAGTATTTGAAATTATTTCATAATAATTTGAACCGAATGATAAATTAACAACAGCAATAAATTAATAGTTTTTTTCAATATTAAAGCAAATCGAAACAGGTCAAATGTCATAAAAAATTTCATATCTATTGTGAATTTAATAAAATGTCATATGTGGTTATTTGGAATCGGGAATGTTCAAATATATGATATTTATCTGTTAAATAACAATATTAAGGGTGACATCGTAAATGTCGTAAAAAAACTTCAACCTGATACAATGTGAAAATAACACACAATAATATTTATTTACTCTTCTTTCATGGTTTTTTTTTGTTTTTGTGGTGGCGGGACTTCACCGCACTTGGACTTCGCAAAATTCAAATTAAAACTTCAAAGTTCAAATAACTTCTAATTTTTTTATTTGTGTATTCAAAAAAATGATCACTCAATTTTACAACACGCGTCGTGAAAATGGGTCTCGAACACAATGTAAAATGAATTTACGATCATGAGACAATGTAAAATTTTTGTAGTTTACATTTCCGATCATGCGACATTGTATTCACGAAGTCGCAAACACATTTACGATGTCAGGGTAACTGTTTTTTTTCTACTCTACCTTTTGAAGTCAAATTTAAAAAAAAAAAAATCCAAAAATTCCATTTTAAATTCCTAAATTACATTTTCCCAATACAATTTTTTGTTTTTATAATCTATATGTGTAACAGATGTGTAACTAAGAACATATTTTTTTTTTAATAATTAAATTTTTAATTATATTGCAATACTATATAGTACTAGTATATTTTTTTTAACGAATATTTATTATATATTTTTAATAAATTTAAACTTATTATATGGATTTAATTTAAATTACAATTTGTTGTTAGATAATTTTTCAAAAAAATTGATTTATTATGAAATTTTAAAATATTTATCCAAAAAGTTGAAAAATTTATAGTTGTGATTACTACTGGATTGTTGAAATATATATATATGTATAAAATTTTAAATTTTCTACTTAAAAAAAAATCAAAAAATTTAACAGTATTAATTAATATTATTTCCGGTATTAATTTTTAATTATTATATACCTTTAATTTAAAAAATCTGCTTAATCTTCTCATTGTTTCAATTTTCTAATTAAACTAATTAATATAATAGATACACTAAATACAAATTTAAGGTTTTTTTTTTCATATATTATTAAAACACATTAGGGAATTATTTGGGAATTATTAGGCCCCCAATTTGATAAATAAATAAAAAATCTAATAATTTTCACATATTTTTTTTTTATATACAAATATTATCAGTTATCACCACACTTTTGTATTTTTTTTTTTTAATATTTAATTATTAAATAATATGATAAATACATCACACACTTATATATATTGTAGTAAATAAATAAATAATATATATATATATAAATATATAAAATATACAACACCTATTTTACATTAATATAATAAATAAATAAATTAATATATAATTTTAACTAAACTGAATAAATCCTTTAAATTTCCAAAATAAACGTCATCAAATCATTTATTAAAAAAATTTTGTATCTTAAGATTTTTTTTTTTTAATTTATAATTTACTTTTTTTTTTTGTTTTTTATTATTAAGTTAAATGTTTTTTATGTCTAGTATAAGCGGCTAAATGTTTTCACACCGTAAATAAATAAATACCGAAATTAATTTTATAAAATATATTATTAATTTAATGGAACATTACCAAAAAACACACATCAATTTATTTTTCAGTATCTTTCAGATTTTTTTTTTAGAATGAATTTAAAAAAAAAAAACATAAAATAAATAAAAAACTGCGTTTAAATGAAATGATATTTATACACATACATAGACATAATTTTCAATTTATTATATATGTATTGAAAATTTAAATTGTGCTCTATTTTTAATTTTTATTTTTCTTTTATTATCAAAAAACTTATTTTAAAAAAAATTTTCTCAACAAGGTCACACGAATTTTCATCATTTTGTTGTTTTTTTTTAATTTTCTTTAGTTTTCCCAATCAAAAAAAAAAAAATTTGTATTTAATCGCGATCGCGAAGATTCATTAAACGACTAGAGATTTTTTAAAATCAAATATAAAACGAATGACACGAAAATCAAAAAGACAAAAAAAAAAAAAAAAAAAAAACAAAAAATTCACAATATAAAAAAAAATAAAAACAATTCACAAAGTAAGTAAAGATTAAAATTGAATTATCTGTTCCGGTCTGTTATTGACGACTAACGATCATATAGGAAACTCTCAATAAGTTTAGTACAATACAGTACAGCCGTATACAGGTAATGAATGATTTTTTTTTTTTTTCTTTTGTTTTTAATACTTTTGTTGTTATTATTGTTGTTTTTGTAGTGAGTATTGCATTCGGGAAAATAAAATTTGAGATTTACACTTAAAAAAACAAACGATCTTTAATAAATTATACAGACGTGATCAAATTATTTTGTTTTCTTTAGTATGATTTTTTTTTTGTTTTATTTGAAGCAAAAAAAAACGAAATTGTTTCGAAAAGTGAAATGGATTGAATTAAAAGTTAATTATTTTAAATAGTAGATATGTATATATATAAATTGAATTTAAAATGTATTCAATATTAATTATATGTGAATTGGAAATATTGTAATAGATATAATAGTAGATTTTTGTAGATTTAAAATACTCATTGCGTTTTAGTCTATTCGAAAGTTTTAGTACAAAGTAAACTTAATGGAATTTTTTGAACAATCTTTTGGAGGTTTTAGGTTTATAGACGAAATATTTTGAAATTTTGACAATGGGGAAATTAAGGGTTAATAAGATCAAAGTTTTAAAATTAAAATTACTTATAAATGGAATATACTTATAGAATTGCATAGGAAAGATTCTTAATATTTACACTTAAATTTGAAATTAAATGTTAATTAAATGTCGGTAGACGTTTAAATGTAGACGTAAAATGTCAGTAGAAATGTCTGAAGATGCTTTATTATATACTGTCCGTATATTCGATAGCGTTGACTTATAGGTAGTTAAATTATAGTGCAAATTTTAAATATATGACAATGACATGACGATGTGATAGTTTTAATGAAAATTTGATTGATGTAAGAAAACTATGTAAGAGTATAACATTTTTACAAAAATCTTTAATATAAAAACAAAGTTTTTGAGATTCTGACCAAAAAACGAGTTTTCAATATTATTTGAAAGAATTTTCGAAGAAATAAGTCAAAATTATAAATTTTGTCTTGTTAAGTTGGTAAAATTTAGATATAATATAATGGCAGTCGGTAATTAAACCAGTACGACGTTAGTATATAATCTGTATTCAAATAGAATTTGAGTGAAATATAATTCAGCATTGCGGCACAACGCAAATAAATGCGCACATCTAATTAACGCGTTTGTGTTTTTTTATTAAAAAATGACGTTTGATGTCAAAAAAGTTATAATCAAAAGTAAAATTCAAAGTAACTCTAAGTTACTGCATGCAGGACTTCTGCATGCAGCACAGGCACCAAAACCATAAATATTTAAAGAATATTTTTAAGACCAAAATATTAAAGAATATTTAAAAACATATTAAATTTTTCAACGATTTTAACTTGCATATCTTACTGAAATTATTTTTATATATTTATAAAAAATATTTGAAATTACTTACAATTTGATAACGGTTATTTAATGGTTTATTAAACTGAAACCAAGTAATAAATAAGTTTAACTAATTAATATTTTTTTATATTATGATTTATATATATTTTAATTTTTTTTTTTTTTTTGTTTTTGTACAAAGAAATGTGCGCAAGTTAAAATTTAAATTTTACAAAAATTCAATCTTATCAAAATTTCATTTATTTATTTATCGATTTTTAAATATAAAGTTATTATAAGATTGTTGCTTATTTAATTCTTAGAAAAATTGATTAAAGAAAAAGTTATTTTAACTGATAAAAGTAATTCTAAGTAAAATATTTTTAAAAACTTTTGTATATATGAAAAACATGTGACTTAAAAGTTTTTATAAAATATTATATTTTCAATTTTGCCGCAATTATTCTTCTATTTTATTATTTGTTAAAATTTTAACTTTGATATTGCACAATATGTATAATTGTTTCTTTTTTTTTGTATTAAATTTATTGTATTAAATTAATTTTGTATATTATTGTGGTTTTGTAAAATTTGATCTATTTGCATTATAATTAAATTCTGAATACAAAAAAATGAGATAAGTTATGATATGACAAATATTAAAAAATTAAAAAATAACTTTTATTATTTATTATTAAAAATTATTTAAAATTATTAATTTTAATTAAAAAATTTTTAAAAAAATTTCAAAATCATTTTAATAAAATGAAATTTTTTAAAATTTAATTTTTAATTAAAAGGTATGATACTGAGAGTGTGTGAAACTAATAATTAGATTAATATGAACAATTCAATTGTTATTGAATTTAAGTGGCACTTATAATATAAGAGTTATAAGTGTTTTTTTGCATATTTTTATAAAATTATTATATTTTTAATAATTTTTTTTTGGAAATTACTGAAGCAGTTGGAAGTTAAATATTTTTTTTACATTTTTAACTTTAAGATATAGCCTAAGATATGGTCAACTGTCATGAAAACTGTTGGTCTGTGTTAAGATATAACATAAGTTAGACATTATAAGATATGTGTGTTAATTTGAACAATTTTATTTCGGAAATCATTCCTTAAATACCTTATTAAAATCTTGGTAGACCAATTGTATAACAATTTTGAGGTGCGTAGTGATCTGAAAATTCGTTTGTAAAAGTTTTGACCACTAACAAAATCGAATTATTAATTAAAGTGCTTGTAATATTTTTTTATTTCATCTCCACTCCTTTAAGAAATACGGCATTCACTAAGTCATTTAGGGTTTAGTTTTCTCGATTGTTATATTCACTGAGCCGTTAATTATTCGACTGTAGCTATTATCTATAAGATATTAAACACACAAATGTTAATTTTGTGCGCCATCCATCTTAGAAGAGTTATATACATTTTTATATTACGATATAATTATATAAGTTAAGTTTTTATGATCTGAAGGGGTTTTGAACCCGAGACCTCTAACTCGAAAGATCGACGTCTTTAACTCTACACCATTGTTCAGATATTCAGCTTGTAATATCATCTTATTGCAATTTGGGCTTTAAGTTTGAAGGTTAGATTTAGAATCCAAATACACATTTAAATCTTTCATACAACATTAACTTTGCTAATAAGTTAAGTCTCGTTAAAAGAGTTGAATCTAATTTAGAATCCAACTTTTCTATATTTACAATCCCCAATATTATACTTAAGATTTATATTAATCACCTAATCCTAAGTAAATTTGAAAAGGGCATTGGTTCTAGAATGGTAGCTTTCACCCTATTTTTAACTTTCCACATTTTAAAGATTAAAGTGATTTAATTATTTTTTAGGACCTAATAAATTTTGAAAAAACTCAAATTCTTCCCCGCAATTCTATACCACTTAATCAATTTCGATTACTATATTATTTAATTCTTTCTATATTTATTGTAGGTCTAATCTAAACTTTTTATAGAAGCTTTTAAATACATTCTTTTTTTTTAGGAAATAATTTATTCACAGAATATTTAAAAAAAAACTTATTTAAGTAAAGTTAAGATTTAATTTAATTCATATAAATATTAAAAACAATTTTTTTTCTTAAATCTTTATTCGAATTCATAAATTATGTGCCAATTAAGTTCTGTCGTCATTTTTATAAGAAAATCGTGTACAAAAATATTTATTATTTATAAAAAAAAAAAAATGAAATGAAATGAAAAATCATCATCAAAGTCAATTTTAATTTCTATTAAAAAATATACAAAACAAATATAAAATATACATGCAAAAATTAAAAGATTTAATTATATATTAGGAATAAATTTAATGAAGAAGTTACAAAAAAAAAAAAACAAAACTTGATTTAAATCTGTAAGATAAAATAATTAACAATGAATTCAATGTTCAATTAAATTATAAAAAAAAAATTTTGTTTGTTTTATTTCATCATCATTTTTCTTATATAAAGAAAATATTTTTTTTTTTTTTGTTATTTTAAAAAAAAATTTTGTAAATAAATATTGCACAATAAAAATTATTATGGAATTTATAAAGAAATTCCATTAAAATTTAAAATAATTTAAAAATAAATGTGTAATAAATTATGTAACAGAAAAAGGCGCCTTTAATTATGCAATAATTATAAAGTTTTTTTTTTTAGGAAAATCGATTACTGGAAATAACAGTGCTTTTTTTTTCTTCAAATAAATATTGAGAAAATTACTGGCTCCTAGGGCGTAAGTCAAAATTAACAATATATAATAAAGTGTTAATTTACAACCAAGTAATTAAACCTATATGCATGGTTATGTGGCCAAGCAAATGCATATTAAAAAAATACAATCCTTTCAGAATAAAGTCCTACGTAACATAGTAAGTGCTGCCTGGTATGCACGTAATAGTGACCTTCATAGAGATTTACAAATTACCAAAGTAATAATAAAGAATAAAGTTCGTCTAGAAGAGCATATAAATATTGAAGCTGCTCAGTTAATTAATAATCAGATTATTATAGGAAGGCTTAAAGAAAAAAGACCTTTAGATAATAGAGTATAAAGTACAAATTTACTTAGGGAAAGTACACAAAATCTATACTCAAACCAAAGATAGCAAAAAATTAATGGTTAGTCAAGTCGACTAGTTTTAATAAGGGAAGGTTGTGGTTTAGCTCGCTAAGAATCCGGCATACACTTCTGCTAATTTGGGACAATTGTATCTTTCGAAGATTACCATCGATACACTTAAAATAAAAAAAAATAACGGTATTATCAAGTAGGATTCCAGAAAATTATGGGTAAAATATAGAATTCAATACATTTAGTATGCGAAACAAAAATCAGAATAAGGAATCTAATCTAATCAGTGGTATCAGGTACGGTGGTCATGATTAGTGAAACATATCTTCTAGAGAACCTATTCGGAAAAATATATAGTTGAAAAAAAAGACATTACTGAATGAAAATGATAATTTGAGATTATTTGAAATCCCTATTTATTTATTCATTTATGTACAATGCCCTGTGCATCAGTCTTTCCTTTCAGATGTGGCAGGTATATACTTTTATATATTATGATATAAATTATAAATTATTATTTATTAGATGTGACATATGATCGGACCTGAGATTTTTCGATTAAAATGTCCGGATGTCCTAAGTGAAATACCAATTTTTTCTTGAGGTAATTAAAAGAAAATGAAATAAAGTTTTGATATAATTGTTTTAGGTTTAAGTCCCGTTTTAGTCATGTAATAGTTGCTAGTATTATTGTATTTTGATCTACCGTAGTAGCAGAAACCTAGTCATTTTTACTTAATGCTTAAAGAAGTTAATGAAACTGACGTTTAAATTAATTTGACTATGCGGATGCCCATATTGTACTACTTATAAAAGCACAAAAGTAAGCAAATCGTTATACATTGATCAAAAAAAAAATGTGCAAGATCTGGCTACTTCAAGATCTAATGAATATATTTAGAAAATTCTGCTTAATTTTAAAAAAGAATTTTCATTAAATTCTAATTTACAAAAAGAGTTTCTCAAAAACTTGAAAACTGTTTAAATCCAAACATTCTAGCGCTACTTCTATAGCAGTCAGAAAGCAAATCTATAAGAATCTGTTAATATTTGCAGACTTATATGACACGGATTCAGTAAATAAAATATTCAGTTGCTAAGTGTAATTGCCATTTTTTTAATAAATATTTAAGAATATGTGTAATTAATTTGAGAATTAATTAGAACGAAATGTATAGCCAACTATTGAGCGTCCTTTCCTAGTTCATTTATACAAAATCTGAAAAAAATTAAACCTTAAAGCAATAAGAATGTATCGCAGTCTTAAAGTAATTAAAAAAAAATCAAAACCTATAAACTACAAAGTTGTAAAATTAGTCTACGAAACATTATTATTTGATTTCGACGAACTAAAATCGTTCAGACGATCCTCTAACATTTTTTTTAAATAATAATTTTTCGTGAAATAATTAGGTCAGTTGTCTAATTTCGAATTTTTCGAAACAACACATTTTTATATATATATATCTGATGTTTTTTAAATTAAATTTTTACTTATACTTTTATACCTGTAGTATAAAATAAAATTTTCTATATCACAGAGATGCGATTATAGTTTTTCAGTCCCATATACTAATGAAAATAAAATTTTATATTTTTAGAATTTTGATGAGTGTTCGATGTCGCGCCGTTCAAATATTAACAGGTTTCAAAATACAATGTTCAAATGTTTGTGTATTTATACATATATATGTATGAAAATACACTGAAATTTACCGGGTAACAAAATAATAATTAAAAATTATGGGAAAACATTTATAATTTATATATATTTTGTTTTTCGAAAAATTTCGCATTATTTTTTTTTTTTTTTGTAATTTTCTTCTTGTCCTGTTTTCATGTAATTAGTTTTTAGCGAGGGAAAATTCTAGAGTAAATAACAAAATACAGTTAAATACAATAGAAAAATTCTTTTTATATTTTTTTTACGATCGATTTTAACGATAATTAAATTGAAGTAAAGTAAGGTTTATCCCCGATTTTGATTATAAATTTGTAAATAACTGCAAAATAAATTATTCTTAAGATGAAGATACTCCCTATTTGTAAAGAATTAATTTTAAATTATATATTAATTAATTTTCAACTTGATTTTGAATGCTTCAACTCACAAACAAAATTACCTACTTATAAATAGAGTTATATATAGAACAGTTATTAAACTATGTTAAAATTAAAGTTTTGTAATTAAAAACCTTGACTTAATTCGTGCCAATTCATTGTCCGCAGTATTTAAAAATCGGTATTCCGCTAAACGTCAAGCATCTTCAGCATTGCTTAAGACTTTTTTTTTGTTTCTGAGAAACGCGACGGGAACATTTTTAAAGGTTTCATAAAAATATTACTCCACTAAATGTTTGCAATAGTTCAGTCGCGGAATAATATTTTAAATTTAAGTAAAATGCAAGGGTTAATAAAAATTTATATGCATATTTTGTATTTAATTAAAAATTTTTTAAATAAAATGCAATCAATTTTATTAATTATCAAAATCAGCTCCTTATTTAAAATCATTCAATGCGGAATGAATGTAATTTTAACTTTAATTGAAATTATTTTTTGGTGTTATACACGTTCCGCCGTTTGGTTAAATAGATACTCACTTTCTTTAGAATTAATTATCTTTCACTTTCTTTATATTGAATTTGATAGAGTTGGTATTGATATTTATAATTTATCCAAATTTAAGAAGAATATACTTCACGAATTTATCATTCATCACTCAACTCCCTCTTGTCCTCATTTTTTCCATCTCTACCCTTTCACATACAATTACAAATATGTTAAGTTTTGAGGTCATAATCCTAGTTTGTGATTTTAGAATAAAACAAGAAAAGGCAAGGTATGTCTTCTAATAAATAAAGTTCTGATATTTATACATATACAATCCTTATTATTTTAAACACAGACTGCGAGATGGTATTGACGAATTTATTTTTTTAATCCAATTTTTAATACTGTTTTGGCTAACAAACTAATAATTCTAAAAATTCTTAATTTATTTGAATATTTTATTTAATCCAAATTAAATTGTAGCGTTTCCAACTTTCCTTTTCCAAATTTACAAAACTTTCAATAATCATCTCAAGGAATATTTTGAACCAAAGGCTAAATATCTTCTTCGAGAATATTATGTACAGGAATTCAAAGCAGGATTATTTTGAATAAACATAAGTCATAAAAGATCTTACAAATAATATTTTTTGAATGTTAAATTTTCCAAATGAACGAATTTTTTCTGTTAATATATGAAAAATTTAAAAAAAAAATCATAACATTTTAAAACAAGAATCACACAAAATTGTTATTATATAAAAAAAAAAAAACAAAATAAAATTTTTTAGCGCCTTAATTTATGCAAGCTAGCAATAATACACTTTTTCAATATTATTTCTCATTCACATTCCAACTTAGCTTGAAATTAGCATCAAATAATTATTAAGCTTTCTTTGCGTCAATCATTTTTCATTACAATTTGTTTTCAAAATGCAAATATATACTACATATCTTTGTATATATATACTAAATACATATTATATTTACAATATTTATTAATTGTGTCGTGTCGTTTGATTAAAAATTTATTTGATTTAAGAGTTATACGGCATTACTCACATCACCCTTAATAAATGGTTCACAATAAGTGTGTTCGTTCAATGTTAAAATATCTTCATTAGAGCTTGTAACATCACTTGCAGAAAGCTGTCTTAAAAGCGTTTTTTTATTACCAGTAATAGCAGTACTGTTATTGTTAGTATTATTATTTAATTGATTGGAAATATTTTTAGAACTATCATAACTGGGATTTGTAACAATAGTATTGGGTGAAGTTAAAGGAACTGGTGGACATACACAAAAATCAATATCAATTTCTTTAGAATTAATTGCCGTTGAATTGTTGGGGTTGGTGGTGATTGTGGTGGTGGTTTGTGTATTAAATTCTTTTGTAAAATCAAATACTCGATTACTTGGATGAATTTTACGACGTTTTGAACAACGTTCGCAAACTCTACCACGTCGTATTTGAAAATTTAATACTTTTGAACGAAATGTTTGAGTAATTGCTTTTGATTTTTTTGTTTTATGAGTTTTTTTCTCTAAATTTTTTAATTTTTGTTTATTTTCTAATTTATTATTTACATCAGATTGATTTGAGTCTTGGATACATTCATTTGTTTTATTTTGTTCAAAATTTTCTTCAATAATATTCTCGTTATTGGTATTATTTGATTCATTATCAATTTTTTTCGATGGATTTTGTTGTTTTGAATTCATTGCAAATTTAAAATCTTTAATATTTGTTATAAAATTATTTAACGATTTGTGAGTAAATGATGTCGAACGTTTTTTTACATTAATATTTCCATTATTATTATTATTATTTTTATTATTATTTATTATGTTATTATCTTTTGATGATAATGTTGAACTTGATGATTCACTTTGAAGTTTATCAATTGAATTTGTTTCAGGATTTGATATTGTTTCAATTTTATCATCATCTGAATTTTTTGTAGTTTCAATAAATGTGACATAACTGTGAGAAGAATTTTTAGATGTTCCTGGAATTGGTTTTGGTGGGAAATTTTCTTCGGTAGTTTGATGAGATTCTAATGATTTTAAATTAGTTTTTGAATTTATTTGTTTCATTTTTTTATCCAATACTCTATTTATTTCATCAATTTTATCCAATCTATCATCAATTGAAGATTTCATTTCATCATCTTCTAAGGCTAATTTTTGAAAACATTTTTTTTCAAGATTTTCATTAAAACATTTTTTTACACTGGGCAGTGGTGGACAAATTGGAATTTCATTTAATGTTGATGGTACTAATTCATTTGACGCAGATAATTCTAATTCAGCATATATATTACTTTGGTTAGTTAAATCATTTTCTGAGTTAGTTTTTTCAATACAAGCAACAACATCAACAACACACAAAATTTCATTATCAATTTCAAGGCTTTCTTCTTCTGCTATACAAGTTTCACGTAAATTAATAGCAGAAGCACCTCTTTTAATAATTTGATTAGAAAATTTTTTTATGTTAGTATTTGTTAATGGTAAATCACTAATAGAATCCAAAGCATCCAAATTATTTACCGCCAATGATCCTAAACTTTGAGAACGTGGCTGGGCATTTTTCAATTTTTTTTTTGATTTTTTATTTGATGGTGGTCTTTTTGGCGACACAGATGTGACACGACGTCGTGTAAATGGTGCTCTTAACATAGAAAGAACATCACCTCCACGACGATGTAGTATTGACGACACTGATGATGCTGATACACTTGAGTGTGGAACATTTGATTGCTAAGTTGTTATAGTTAATTTTTTTTGTTATTTTTATTTTACCATTTTCCAAATAATTTTTTTTTTTTTTTTTTTTAAATTAAATTGAAATAATATAAAAATTAAAATTTTTTAAACATACAATTAAAAATGAATTGAAATTGAAAAATGAAATTAAAAACATAAAATGTGCAACAAAACCCATTTAAATTAAATTGAAAAAAGATCTGATTTAATTTAGACTACGAGGAAGATCATTTTAGAATTCCTTAATTTATACATTAATTTAACTTTTCTGTAATATTTCTAAACAATTTATATTTTAACAACTTATCAAAGTATATTCTTAAGTTTATTAATATAATAAATTAAGGAAATTTCAATTAATTATAATCAAGTATTTTTAATATATTTGAATGCAAAGTTTTATCATAAATTAGAAAGAAATTGTAAATCTTCATCGTAATTTAATTTTTTTGGTAAATACTTAAAATATACCCCAAAACCCAATTTAATTAATAAAATTTAAATCTATGTATGATAGACTAAGAAAGTATTATTAAATATCTTACTTGCTGTTCATTATTTATAATATTATTTTCAATAAAAGTTTGTTCAGCTAAATGATCATCACATCCAGATGGTAATTCTTCACAGCCCACTTCACTTAATGCACCTTTAATCATATCAGCTAATTTTTGTTTTTGTTTTTCTTGGCACTTTAATGAATTTAAGTCTTTTGATTGTCTACAATATTAAAAAAATAATTAAATTAGTTAAAAAATTCCATTAATATGGTAAAAAAGTTTTACTTTTGGGTTTCTTTTCCAGAACCATTAATTCCATTTGCTAAAATTGGTGAATGATTTGAATCACCAACTAGTTTTTCTTGTTTTTCTTGAGCTTCTTTAACAGCTGTTTCCAAATCATTTAAACGTGATCTTAACCAATCTATTGTTAAATTATCAACAGTAAGCGTATTTGATTGTAATTTTCCAGGTATATCTTCAATAAGTGTTTCATCAAATTGAAATAATAGTGGTGTGGCTGGTGAAGTTCTACAAAAATTTAAAAAAATTATTATAATAAAGTGAATAATTTCTTTTTTCTTAAAAAAAATAGGAAAAAAAATTTAAAAATATTTAACTTTTTTAAATTTTTAAATTTTTTTAAAGGCTTTTGAGTTTATAAAACCAAAGTAGAAATTGTTTCGACCTTTATTCAATCTGTAGAGCTCCCCAGTTGAACCAAACTGAACATTTAACCCAGACAACTTCTAAAAAATCTTTCAACTTACAAAACCCTTTATTAATCTTAAAAAATTACAGGAATGGTCTGTGAGTTGAAAGTACACTTGCAATAAAAATGTTCAGTCTGCTTCTACTTCTGAGGAGTCCTACAGACTGAAAAATGGACGAAACAACTTCTACTGGTTTCAATTAAATTAAACTATGTTTTAATAAAAAGTTAAATTAAATAATAAGAATATTACTTATGTTTTTCTGTAAATTCTCGATATTCTTCATTTGGATTAATGTTATTTAAAGTTGCTTCTATTCTTCTTTGAATATCTTGAAATTTATTTGATGTTAAATCACTATGTTGGCATGCTTCTTGTAAAATATTCTTCCTACAAATGTAATTTAAAATTTAAATTTACAAATTTTGAAAAATTGGAGTTACTTATTTAATTTGAATAATAAAATGATACTCACCATAATAAAATAAAACTTTCTTGAACAGATTGTTGATGTTCTAATAATCCTGGCAATAAAATTGTTCTAAAATCTTTTTCAACTTCTACTGCTTCTGTTATTGAAAGTACATATTCGTTGTGTGTTAAATGCAATTTACGGCAAGCTTTCTGATATTTATCTCTAACATCATCTAATTTTCGACCACTTCGACCAGCTAAAATTAAATAATTAAAAAGGTTAATAAATATTAAATTATTAGAAGTACAAGTGGTGCAACTAATTAACTTACATTTAATATAGTGTTCCTCGAAACGCGTCCTTAAAGCTTTATATCCTTCTAAATGTTTTTGATATTCGGATTTCCTTCGTATAACTTCATCTGTAAGCTGTAAAGTAGATATTAAATTTGTTAGATTATTGTGCACATTATATGTTTTATATTATGAATATGTTTAAAGTTTGGAATTGCCTTTCAACTAAAAATTTTATAGAAATCTCGTATTAACAATGTACTCAAAAAGTCTAAGGTAATGTTTAATTTCTTAGAATCTGAATAGTCTTTTAATTTTTATAGTGGTGTATAATCTATTAGAGATTTAGGAAGCTCTACCAAAGAAAAAGGGCAATTTTTTTGATTGTGTTTTTGTCAATCGGCCTTCCCTCCTTTCTGAATTTTAGGAAGCTTTCCCACAGAAAAAGACCAATTTTTTGATTGAGTTTTTGTCAATCGGCCTTCCCTCCATTCTGAATTTGAACTTTGTTTAAAAAAAACATTAGCAAATTAAATATAAAACCAAATTCTTTTTACACCTGGCTATGAACAATAAATTAAAAAAAAGACCAAAATAATCGTGATCAATGATGGAATTAATGTTATTTACCGTAACTATTTCCCTTTTATTTTTATTCTACAGTTAATTTGATACATGATAGAATTAAAATCCAAGATTTTAGTTAGATATCAACGTTTCTACTTAATTACAAGTAAATTATACTTTCAATTTTACACTGTCAAAATTTCTTGTAGTCAGTTCTTGGATTGTGGACGAATGATTTAATGTAAATTAAGTTTTCAATTTTAAATGATTTCAGAACTTCAAATGAGAGCTCCTAACTATAATGAAATAAATTTATTAAACCTTGTATTTTTACTGTTTATATAATTTCACTTCTAGTGTTATTAAGTCTTACAGAAGACGCTTATACTCATTTTGGACATTGATTTACATTGGATTCTAATTTAAAAACGCAGCAAAATACAACTACCTAATAACATAAGCATAAATTGAGGTAAAAAAAATTTATATTCTCTTCCTTATAAATTTTCTGAATTAAACGTGACAAGATGAATTACCATGTAATTTAATTCATATTTAATACAGAAGATATTTAAACCAATGAAGCAACGATAATTCGTGATTGATCTACATTTAATCAGCAGCATCACTTTATTTTAATATTATATTTTAGTCTTCTTCAGATTGAATATTTTTCAAAGCAATTATAGTTTAAGAACAACTTAAGATAATTGTTTTATCTCATGATTTGTGAATTAAATTTAGGAGGGAAAAACATTGGGGCGTTTAAAAAATGAGTTGAAAGCGCAGAAACTTTATATATACAAATATCGATACATATATTTTAAAATATATTGGCTTTTTCCAATTTAACATCTGACCAATTTTTAATTTAATACTTTTATTAAATAAGTATTACATTTGATTCGAATGTTATCGAGGATATTTACATACATATATATATGTATATGCGTCATCCAGTCAAAATTACACGAAAATGGAATTAAATTGATAGCTGATAAAACCTTTTTTCGATCTATTGGGCAACAGACGATAGTGAGTGCTTCTACCTTGGTAATTTTAAAATAATTGGTTTGCTACTTCTTTTTAGAACATTTTCAAACGTTACGTACGTTAGAGTTGCCATACTGTACTTTAATTTTCTTTTAAGCGAAACTGAATTTTTGTAAAATTCTTGAACCTTCCAAAGGGAATGACGAGTTAAAAGCTTGTTTTTGAGAGAAATTAGATCTTAAAAAATAATTATAAATCTTTTAAGAATAAATGGCCCTTCGCTTAAAGTGTCAAAAAATGAAAATTTATAATGTAACTTAAATAGGTACCTCTATTACCATTATTTTTTAGCGTGCTTTAACAGTTTTTTGTAATTGGAAAGTATTTTCTTAAATTTTCTTAAAATCAAAGAAAGTGTATCTTGAACAATTACAGAACATGATTTTTTAGAAACCTTTGATTGCTATATACATAATTAATAATTGATGGAATAATTCTCTCAAATGGAGAAAAGCTTCGTTATTATTATATTAGATAAAATTTTCTTTTGAAATTTAATATAATCTATAAAAAATACTTTACTTAATTAAAATTAAACATATATAAAAAAAATAATTTATTTAAATGTTAATAGAAAAAAGAAGCTTAATTTCTTAAAATATTTTTTCTAAAATACTTCTTAATACCGTAATTAACAACCGTGAGCTTATCACCTTTTTACCTACAAAAATACATAAACAATAACATATAATGAATCAACTTAAACAAATTGATTACAAAAAAACAAATAGATAATCTGATTGCATACTTATAAGCGCAAAATGGTTTTTTTTTCATTATAAATATTTATAAATACATACAAATGTTTATTAAGTGTCAATGATTAATTTATAAAACTGGATATACATATACATGATGTATGTTTAAAACAACTGTAAAAAACTGCAAAAAACTTATGTAGTTACGATTACAAAGTTTTTATCCATTTTAACCTTAACTTTTAACTTAAACCCTAACCCACAATAACCCAACCCTAACCCTTAAATAACATATAACCCCTTCTTTGAATGTTTTGTTTTTTTATTTTATCTTAAACCAAAAACCATAAACCAAAAAAAACATTGGCATTTTTAATACAAAAAAAAATTTCACACCTGATTGAAAACGCAATATAATATATTTTATGACACCAATTCTTTTGTTTCTATTATTGATGACATTTCCGATTGTCATTCATTCATACTTTATTATCTTTTTGTTTTTGTTTTTTTTTTGGTTTTTTTTGTTTTTTTTTTTTTTTTAACTTTCATTTTATTATGTGCTGATTTTTTTTTATTTTTACAACAAACTTGAACTACAAAAAAAAATTGAAGCAGAAATAAAATAAAAAAAAAAAAATAAAAAAAAAAAAACACAAAAGGAAAATTGTAAAATAAAAATGAAAAAGAAAATAGTAAACTTGACAAAATCAAATCAAAATCGAAAAGTGGCATACGGCAAAAAAATGTACCGTTAAATATCCAATAATACCCAATTAGTAGAAGGTTGCTGTATTACCTTGAATTACACGTTTATTTTGTTTTTTTTTTATCTTTTTTTTTAACATTATTTTTAATTTTTTTTATTTTTATTATAGAAAGTAAAAGAGAGAGACAACAAATATATAACTATACTATTCTGTACTATTTTATACAATGTTTCAGTTTTAGATGTTCTATTTGACAAATTTCTGTTTGAATGAATGGCTACCGAATATTAAAAATATTTTAAGTACTTAACAAATTTGCATACCTACATATATACATTAACATGTATGTATGTGCCTAAATATTATTATTAACGATGTCATTCAAAATATCTTTAGAAAGAATACAAAAAATGTATATTTTGACATTCATAATTCACTTAAAAAAAAAAAAAAAAAAAATCAGAAAATCAAACTAATAACAAAACTTTTAAAGAATCACTTGAAAATCAATGAAAATCCATTTAAAATAATAATATGAATATTAAAAATAATATATGTGGCGGAATATACATATATACAAGTATATATCATATGCACATATTTATAATATATCTATAAATTCCTTGAGAGCAACTTGTCATCAATACAAATACTTTGGCTTGTTAAGTGATATATATTTTTCTTGTTTCATTTTTTATTTTCTTGCTCTTTCCCTCTTTCACTTATGTTTAATAAAAGTCTTAAAAACAAAAACATAAGGAAATTTACAAATGAGTAAATATTCCGTTATTATAAAAATAATCTTTCAAAGTAATCATATTTAAATTGAATGACTGAACATTAAGTGAAGTTTACTTTATTGTAATTAATGCGTTTTATTTTTTTTATTAAAAATAAAACTCAACGGTAGCACTTAACCACCCACCACCGAATTTCATAATTTTTAATAAAAGATTCGAAACGATATTCGAAAAAAAAATGTTTTTTGAGCCGCTCCTGAACTGAGCCACCTGTAACTAATTTACCACAACCAGGATTTAAGTATAGACAAATTATAAATGTGTGAATTTGAATTATTGTACCTAAGATGTTTCATTTTCTTTCAGCTGTCAACTGAACTCTAACCCTTAAAGAAGTTCAATGTTGCCATTGTAAGACATAACGAAAAGTGGCAAGGAAAAGACGCCCCCGTTATATATATAGCATGATGATTATCATAAAGTTTAAAAGTCTAAATGCGTTCATGCGTTAAGGAAAATTTTTAAATAGGATT
This sequence comes from Dolichopus griseipennis, assembly GCA_963082915.1. Classification (NCBI taxonomy): domain Eukaryota; kingdom Metazoa; phylum Arthropoda; class Insecta; order Diptera; family Dolichopodidae; genus Dolichopus; species Dolichopus griseipennis. Next base: position 12,299,822 of record OY720441.1, read on the forward strand.
ATATTATTATTAATTTTTAAAATGCAAATTATATATGTACCCATAGGTACCCATTTTCTTTAAATTTTTAAAATATTTTGCTGTTCTATTTTTTTAATTTTTAAATACTTTTTAGTTCCAGTTTTTGAATACAAGTAGTGTAGGAAAATTTTAAACTAATAATAAAAATATTTTCTTTTTCCGTTTGTGGAAATATTAAATTTAAAAAAAAAAAATTTTCAAATTTATTTGTAGAAAATTGTTGATATTAAGTATAGTAACCTTTGATTAAAAAAATCTACTAAAAAATCAAAAGTTTTAATACGTCAAAAGAATACTTAATTAACATCAAAAATCATTGAAGAATTTTTTTTATTTATTGTGAAAGTCAATTACAATTTAATTCTCAAACAAAATAATAAACTAGGAATGAATTTTAATGAATTATACTTAAAATGAAGTACTTATTAAATAAATTTTATTACATTATATAGTTACAGTTGAAAAGTTGCTACAAATTATATAATTATGATAGAAATGATTTAAGAAAGTGTATGCCGGAATAGGACTCGTCATTTAAGATTTCAATACAAATTTTGATTTAATTAAATTTAAGAAGAATATTATCATCTTTCTGCTTAACATCCATAAAATTTTTCTATTGATCATAGATGATCCATTATCCCCGTCTCAATTTCTAAAGATTCCTTTTCCAATTCAATTCCTCAAAATCAAATTGTACATTGTACCCATCCAATAGTTTGGTTTAAAAAGAGTGTGGTTTTAACATCTTGAAGTATCACACTTCCCAAAGGTATACAGTTTCAATGGGCCGCTTTTGATATTTTCCATGACCTTCGTAAAAAAAAATTTGGCATTTTTCACTATAAATATAAATTTGACTAAGAATATATATTTTTAATTAATTATATATAAGGGGTGTTCAAAATTGAGGTATTATATTGATTTTGCCGCCATTTTTTTCTACCTGGAATTTTTAAACGAGGTTTCTTTAGGTATAATCTAAATACATTCCGGTTAGTTAATATGGAACGTTACACGAAGGAACAACGTGTTTTTGTTATTACAAAATTTTTTGAAAATGGTAAAAGTTTTCAAGATGTAATTAGGAAATTTCGAACAAAATTTGGTAGAGAAAATGTTCGAACAAATCGTGTCATTTTTTAAATTGCATTTTTTTTTGTGGGGTTTTGTGAAATCGAAAGTGTACAGCAATAATCCTACAAGAATTCAAGAGCTTAAAAACAACATTATCGAGCAGATTTCAGTGATTGAGAATTTTGGTAAAAGATTGGAAGCCTGCCGAAGTAGTAGGGGGGGTCACTTGGTCGACATAATTTTTCATTGTTAACCGGAATCTATTTGTAATAAATTAAAATAAAAATATATTTAATATTTCAAAAAAAAAAGTCTTTTTTTATTAAAATTAAAATGATACCTCAATTTTGAACATCCTATATATAAAATTTTATAATTATAGTTAAATTTAGTCAAAATTTCTACTAAATTCGGAATCTGAAACCTTTGCCGAGATATTAACAAGTAAAACTGTCACTAAAAGCATGTATAAATTTTCCGCAAATGTGAAATTTTTTTACTAATGTACTAGGTACTTAACTATAGTAATACATTTATTTTACTTATTTTTGCTCTAAATATTTCTTACAAAATTATTTATTTCAGCTTACTACATATTATTTTAAAATTTAGAAAGAATTAGCAAACTTACAAATATACCAACAAACAAACAAACATTAATCTTATAATTACTAAATTTTTTTTTTAAATAAATATCTTAAATTTTTACGATAACAAGAGAAAATTCACGCAATTTTTTTCTTTTCCTAGTTAAATTTCACATTACATTAATAAAATAAGATAATAATAATGTTGTAATGCCAATGACTTGTTTAATTATGATACTTATGAGAGCATTTTTAAAATAGCTTTATATTTATAATATATATATATATATATATATATATATATCTACAATTTACATATAAATAACTGAACAACTTTGTATCTAATAAAAGTAATAACTCATGTATCACATCTTTTTAAACTAGTAAAATTTCCCCATATGTCACATTTTTTAATGTTTATTTTTTTTTATATTGTTTTTATAATCATTACGATCAGACAACTTTTTATGTCACACATATATAAATATTCATACATACATATATGCATGCGTGTATGCAATATTTTTAATATAATTTAACAATTTTCTACCGGAACAAAATGTCAAAGAACTTAAAAAATTTACCATAAATGTTTAATTGAAATGAAAGAATTGGAATAAGAAAGAGATGGATGCAAAAGAAAGAGATAGAAAAAGGAAATTAAAGAATTAAAATGAAAATAATTCAACAGGTTCTTTTGCATTTATTTTGATTAATCAAAATAACATAGTGAGGAATGTGAATGAAATATTTAAACTAGAAACATATATTTATAAAAAATAACAAATTTTTATTTACTTATTTTTCTAAATAAATGTTCAGTTGGAATGTTGACAGATGAAATTAAATAGAAATAAGAGAAAATAGCACGGAAGATATTTTAGATTAAATTTATACTATAAGACGAGGAAGAGTGTAGTAGAGTTGACTGTGTCATATACATTATATCATCCGGTTAATTACTTTTGGCATATAAAAGAAGGAGTTGTATGGCAGCTACTCGAACCCTCTGCAGTAGACCAAAAAAATATTTGCAATAACTTTGGTCATTACACTAAACTATTTTTTGCAAAATTTCAGACACCCAGCTTTAATAGGTATAGAGTAATGCTCATATAAAATTAGAAGTGGTATAGCAGGTACTCGAACCCTTGGGCCAAAATGGCTGGATTTAAATAGCGATGGCGGCTTTTGCATAAAAACGAATTTGTGAAAATTTCAAAATCCTAGCGCCTTTATTTTTTGAGTTATCGTGATGGCGGACGGACGGACAGAGCTAAATCGATTTATTTTTCGATTCTGATCCGATCCATACACTTGAGTCTATATCTACCCCTCTACTCTTCTGCGTCACAAACGTAATGGCAAATTTAGTATACCCTTTTGACTAATAGTCATACGGGTATAATAATTTAATATAAGTACAACGGAAACAAAATAGCAATGCGTCAGATAACTGCAGTGCCTGGTAGTTGTTCAACTTGAGAGATTTATATGAAAGTGGTTTTAGATTTGGTTTAGTATCAATACTAAAGAAGAAAAGATTATAAGTTCCTAGGTGAAAATAATAAAATAGGATTTCTTCTACTGAAGAAATGCTAGAAATATTGGGCTTTAAAGAGAAATAGATGTATCCCAAGTTTACATTTTAATAATAACTATTTCTTTTTGATTATCACTGTACAGTAAATTGCCCAAGACATATTTAATGATAAATTAAAAAAAATTATGTAAATATTTAAAAATAAGTAAATTAATCTAATCTTTCAGTGAATATTTTGTTGTTAAATGCTTCAGTTTGTTATATTTGGATTAAAAGTGAGTTTCGGAAAATACGTTTATTTGTTGTGTAAATAAAAAATAAACTTTCCTTATCTTAATTGCAGTTAAAAAGGTTTTTTTTTTTTTACAGTTTACAGTTTAACTGAATGTAATTTACTTTTTATCTACATATTATTTAAGTAACATCAACTTATACAAATCGTTTAATTCATTAACTTTCAATATTTTTGATAGTTGGAATTAAAGTAAGAAACCTTATTAATGCTCACCAATGTATAAAAGTATGACACTTTCCTATATGGCACAAAAGTTTCCTATATGGCATGAAAGGAAGCTTTAAAGTACATTATAAGAATCTGATTTCTTAAAATCATAGTTTGAATTCTAGAGCAAAAACGTAGAAATTAATTGTATAAACTGTTTTTCGTGCATATTGTAAAGTCTGGTTATTTTTTATGGAACCCCCGATCCCGTGGTCGAATTTGATCCATCTGCGAAGTTGTCATTTCTTTTGGCAATCACTACGATCATTGCAATCAATTGATATTTTGAAGAATTATTTGAACTTGAAATTCCCAAAACTCTTAGAATTTCTATAGATCCCATGAATATATGAAAGCTACTTTTCCTGAAAAGTCTGGTGTTTTTGTATGGAAACCTCAGGGTCCCATGGTCCGATTTGGCATATCTGCGAGCTTAAGCTAAAATAAAAAGAGTTAAACATTCCATTCGTCTAATTAATGATCTCAACGTGAGTATACTATATCTCCACTTGACATTCTCCGTAATATTGGGTTTATACTTTCCCTAAGGAAGTCTTTACTTAATACTATATTATCTAAAGGTCTTTTTCTTTTAAGCCTTCCTGTAATAATCTGATTATTTATTAACTGAGCAGCTTCAATATTTATATGCCCTTCTAGATGAGCTTTGGAATTGTTGAGAGGAGGCATAAGTGATATTATTCCAACTGAGCAAGTGCCATTAGCTACAATATATATATAGAAAATAGAAACCAAACCAAAGATAGCAAAAAATTAATGTTTTAGTCAATTCGACTAGTTTTTAATAAGGGAAGGGTGTGGTTTAGCTCGGTAAGAAACTGGCACTTCCGCTACGGGACAGTTTGTATCTTTCGTAAATTCACACCAAAACCACGTAAACTAAAAAAAATGTTTCCTTTATTAAATTAATTATAATTTTCAGGTTTTAATCCTAGGGTTTTTTAAGAAATAATTTTGGAACCTATATAGAATATCTTAAATAAGTTGGAGGTAACATTATTTTATTTAGTATTATCATATCTAAATCTTATTGACTGAATATAAATTAACACATTGTTTGTACAAAAATTCATTAATAAGTGCTCTTATATATATATCATTGTATTAATTAGTGTTTCATTCAACAAAATGTAGGAAATTTCCAATTTAATTAATTTTAATTTAAAAAAAACCGGTATAATAAATTTTAATTTTTAATAATAATCATAAATTTAAATATAGAAATGGTATACATTAGAAAAATTGAATTCACTAATTAATAAGTATTTATGTAGACAAAAATTAGAAAATTTTAATAATATAAAATATAATGCACCCACAGAAAACAGAAAAACATATTGGGGGAAATATTTAGTTAATTATCACAAAAATAATATATTATGTCATTCCTAGAAGATGATGCACTGGAAGCAAAGTCCAAATAAATTATTGGATAGAAAAATTAAAAATAAATGCATTTTTAATTTATAAAAATATTGAAAACGAGGAAGAGTGTAGTAGAAGAGTAGATTGTGTCAACTTTGGGATACCCGTATGACCGTAACATATACATTATATCATCCGGTTAATTACTTTTGGCAAAATTTCAAACATACAGCTTTATTAAGTTTAGTGGAATATTCATACAAAATAAGAAGTTATATGGCAGCTACTCGAACCCATTGCAGTAGACCAACCAAATTTTACAGAAACTTTGGCCATTACACTAAACAATTTTTAGTAAAATATCAGACATCCAGCTTCATTAGGTGGACAGTAATGCTCATATAAAATAAGAAGTTGTATGGCAGCTACACGAACCCACTGCAGGAGACCAACCAAATTTTGCAGAAACTTTGGCCATTACACTAAACTATTTTTAGCAAAATTTCAGACACCCAGCTTCAATAATTGGAGACTAATGCTCAATATAAAATAAGAAGTTGCATGGCAGCTACACGAACCCATTGCAGTAGACCAACCAAATTTTGCAGAAACGCAAAAGGCAAAATTTCAAACACGCAGCTGTGATAGGTACAGAAATTTTAGGTATGATAGGTACTTCCTAGTGTGATAGGTACTTCCTTCTCTGCGTCACAAACCTAATGGCAAATTTATTATACCCTTTGACTATATAGTCATACGGGTATAATGATTGAATCACAAGATTTAATAATAAGTTTTTTTTTCAAAATAGGAATATGATAAGTTTTTTTTAAAATGATAAGTTTGTTAAAATACAAATGATAAGTTTGTTAAAATAAACTAGATAGAAACTTAAAAATAAAACTTTTTTCAAGTTAAATTTTAAATTTTTTAAAAGATTAAATATAAATACTCAATGACAGTGGTAATTGTTGATTAATTCAAAATTTTGCTAATAAAGGTGCGAATGGAAAGGTAAGGCTAAATACTTAACATTGATAAAAGGTTAAAATTTAAAAGAAAAACTACAAAAAAAATTAAATTTTAAAATAGAAGTGTTTTGTTAATGAAGCTTCAATAATTTTTTACTAATGGTAAGTATAAAAATACATTTAAAATTAAAATCATACAACTTTTAAAAATCTTAATATTAATCTTGATTTGTCTACTATAGTATGTTTCAAAGAAATTGGGACTTTTTGAAAAACACTTTTGGTGACCCGCTTAAGAGATCCCCTAAGTGATCCCATAAGTGATTAACTATCCTCTGCAAGGAAAAAACGTTTCACTGAAAAAGGTGTCGCAGTCGGATGTGTGGATGAAATTGGCTGTTATTCTGGTTGAGTGACACAGTGGTTACAGTATCCAGCTTTCATTTGGGGACTTAAAATCGAAACCCAGTGAAAGTGAAAAAAACTTTTATCTGATTTTCGATTCGACTCAATTACTATTCGCCATTGGGTTCAAATGAAGGGCTTAATCAATAATTAATAACTGTATATCTTTAATTAAAAAATACATTAATATAGCAACATAAACAAATACAAAATATAAACAAATAATTTAATTGAATAATATAACTCACAGATACCTAACTTTCAAGGCTTGTTAAAAAATTAAGATATGATGGGATTTTAAAAATTGTATATGTGCTATAGAAGGTAATTTTTAAGTAAAAATAATTATACATCATAAAAATTAAGTTTCGTATAGAAATTGTATTCCTATTGGCTGAAGCCTAATCTAGATTTAATTTTATATTATAAAAGTTTTTTCAAACAACTTTCAAAATTAAAATAGCTTAATATTTTCTAATTAAATTATAAGGAACAACTGCACAACGTCTGATTAAAACAAATTATTAAAAAGAGGTTAATTTGACCATCAAATATTATATTTTTTAAAAATTTTTTTGAAAAACTTATGAATCATTTTTATATTAGTGATGGTTATTTTATCATATAATTTTAATTTATTAAACCTCTAAAAATATAAATACTTATGAATCATTTAACAAGGAAATCAAAAATCTTGTTGAACCCTATTAGTCTAATATATTTTATATGTTTTTAATTATATTTTATTGGTTTTATCTATTAAATATTAAATATTTTTAACAATAGACATTTTTAATTTTTTTTTAGAAATGTTGCAAAATAAATGATGATTCAATAATTAAAAAAAAAAAATTCAAATAAAGAAATTTTTATAAGCAAATGCAATATAATAAAAATAGGAATAAACATTGTTCTTATAGAAGATCTTAAGTTTTATTTAAAAATAAATTAAGCTTCAAAAATATTAAAAAAAAAACAAAATACTTGATAAATTTCTACATGCCAGTTAATTCAGGTTTTTAAAATAGAACATATCTTAGCAGTACATCTTTTGCGGTAATTTTTTTAAATAATCACACTACAAATGAATTAATGTTATTTGTTACTGAATTATTAAAGAAATTCTGGAAATAAAAGAACCATTCTTTTATTTTTTATAATAATGATTAAGACATTTGAGTTTATTATAAGACTATCAAACACTCAAAGCTGTGAATGCCATTAAAAAAATTGCAAGGAACTTGTATTGTATACAAAATTTCTGAATACCAGAGCAAAATTTAAATGATTTAATTGTCATTTAATTTAAAATATTAATAAAAATTTTAAATTTATTTAAATTACAATATAAATTACAAAATAATTTTTATATCACATCCTTTCGAAAGATATATAGGAAACCTTCAAAAATACTTTAAACATTTTTAATTTAAAAATATTTACAATTTGTATTTTTAAAAATATTTACCATTCATTTGAAATACAATAATTAGACTTTTCTATATTAATTTCAAAAATATATTTAAAAATTAAACCTCCCTCGAATTTCAATACATAAAAAATTGTGAAAACTAAATAACTTAAAATTTATTCCCGTCAATAACTTGAAATAAATTATAAAATGCTGGGTAATAAGATTTTTAATACAGTAAAACCACAAAATTGAACAGAAGAAAAGCAAATCCAAATAAAGAGTTTACTAATAAGTTTTTAGTTTCACATTAATGTTTTGATTCTTTACAAATTACAGCAGTTTTCAAAGTCGAAATTTGATCCGTTGACAATAAAAATTTATTAATTAATTTTAAACTTATGTATACCTATGTATATAAATATATGTATATACTATATACAATATCTTTAAGATTTCCTTATTAACTATTCGTATCCCAGAAAGCTTAAGATATTAATGCGTAAACAGCGGGACAGCGGGGCATATTATACATGACATTATTAATAATGACTTACAGTGGGAGCATGAGAGTTTAATATAATCTCGGTTTGGTAAATCCTTTTTTTGAAATCTCGTTTTTTTAAAATCTCGTATTAAAAAAACCTCGTTTAGAAAGTTTCGTTTTGAAAAAATTCCTTTTTTTTATTGGAACATTTGGTTTTTAAGGATTTTGGAGTTGAATACAAAATTGTTTTTTTTTTTTGTTTTTTTTACCGGCACCTCTACGTGCTAACTGTTCACTGTGATAGACTAAACAGCCTGACTATATATGTGCATGTCAGAACAGGGAAGATATATTCATATATGAGAACTGATCAAATGATTTTCACATGGGGTTCGAACCCGCGGCCTATCGCATGAAAGGTCGGCACTCTAACCACTGTGCCACCCAGCCGATAAATCAGAATAATTAGCATTTTCCAGAATATAAAAAAAAATTGATTTTCTAAAACAAGATTTAAAACAAAAAATTGATTTCTAAAGCAAGATTTAAAAAAAAAAAGATTTTCTAAAACGGGATTAACTAAACCGAGATTTTGACCCCAATTCTTAAGCTAGCAATAGTATTAATAATAATAGTATACATTATTTGCATCGTATCAAGTAATTGAAATCAAATCTGACTCAAAATTACCAAATTGGAAAGGAATATTGCCTTCTCTATATAAGTTTCCTTTCCAAACGCCGATCCTCAAAACCAGAACTATATACTCGAATATTTAAGTTAAATTCCTCCCTTTGGCTTTAAGTTTTAACAGACCCTAACCTCCACGAAGCTTCTACAGTTATTCTGAATTTAATTTAAATGTTTTCCACTAACCTGCCCATGTATCATTAAAAACGAAATGATTCAAAAAGCCATTAAACATAAAAATATTTAAAAATTAAATAATAATTTGTATAAAATTAAAAGATTTAAAATTTTAATAACTAATTTTAATTAAAATTAAAAAAAATTTATATTATTTCATATAATACCATAGTGGGTGTATTGTAATTGAATCATTAAAACATATTTTTTTTTATTTGTTGTATATTTTATTTTGGCACAAATTCAAAATTAATTTGTAGATACTAAGAATTTATTTACTTAATGTATTTATCAATAGTTTTTTTTATTCTACAATTGTTATTGAAAATTACAAAAAAAAATTGTCTAAGTTATTTAGAAAGACATTAAAAGAATTAAAAATTATTTAAATTAACTTTAAAATATATATGAATATAAAAAAAATAAGTTTAGCGAAATATTTTTGCGATATTATTTAAATTGCTTTATATAATATAATTTATATACATATAAATATAATATATAATTAAATATTTTGTCTGGTCTTTTTCTTAAAAATTGAATCATTTTTATATTTTAAAACTTTTTTTATAGGCAAAATCAAATATAAAAGAAATTGGCGGGAAATTTTTTTAAAATAACTTATTAAAAAAATTTTTTTAAAATTATGAGCCAGTCAAAACATAATAATGATACTTGAATTTATAAGCAATCTGCATAATATTTAAAAACAAAATCTGTATTAATAATGTAAAGTTAATAAATATAATTATTAAATTGTAAGTTCTCATTATTATGATGAATGTGTTGTATTTTTATTTAAAATGGAATTCATAATTGTTAGTTTAAAATGATTAGGTAATTCGTTAAGTTTGCTGTTAAAAGGTTTTTACTCCAATGTAAACCTAACCCGATGTTGATTTTGTTATTAAAATATGAAATAAAATTTTGAAAAGTAAAATTTCCAAATAAAAGTCAATGTATAATTTGAATAAAGCACATCACAGCACGTAACAACTACTTACTACGAAGACAAGGTATTTTTATGCACATCATACGAATTTCGAACGTTACGGTATCGTAATTTTTTTATTATTTTAAATTGAAGTTTTTTCGTTATGTTTCATTTTGTAATTACAAAACAAGGTTACGTCGTGCAACGATGTTTTGCTGTAACGAAATTTTGCCGACGTAGTTACTGACGCAGTTATGACTCATATGAGGTGTCATGTTTCTATGCTTCGTTGTTCATGTCATTGCATCCTGTACGGTTATATATATATAAGAAATTCATATTAAGCTTAAGAAGGACATACCCAAAATTCCTTTAATTGAATTAAAGAGGAAGATCAAGTTATCAAGGGTTTTCCCGTGATGCTACCAAAGGTTTACTAAAATATTAATTATTAGTGGATGATAGATCGCAGCTAATATTTGATAACTAATTTTAAATTTCAACGATCGGTTGTACAAAATTTGGGTACTTAAATTTACAATTTTCTTTTTCAAACTTCAAACTTTTAAAACTGATAATTTAAGAGAATTGATTACTAAACCGAAGGACACTTAAAATAAAATATTTATTTGAAATTTAAAGTAAATTAAAAATGTAAATGTGGTTTACTTTAAAAAGTGAGTTTAAGTTCTTATCAGAATGTTATTTAAGCCAGTTTTATAGTAAAACTTTAATAAGAATCACAGAATGGCATCGTCATGTTATACCATCGTGGTACATTAATAGTGTGAATCAACCTTTAGTCTGAATATTTATTTATTTATTTATTTGTAGTACCAATTTGCACTTCTTATTAAACAATTTTAATATACACTATATTTATACCCGTGCATACATATATGGATCGGGTATATTAAAATTGCTCCTTCGTTTGTAAAGCATTGATCTAGACGAGCTAGATCGGATCAGCCAGCATCGAAAAGTAAATCTATCTCAAACACACATCTTGTCCGTCCGTGCGTCCGTCCGCTTGTGTGTCAGCGGAACTAACTCAAAAACTAAAAGGACTACAGTTTTAAAATTCCCACAAAATCATTTTTAGACAATTTCTAGGTTCCCTATTGTTTTGGATTAAAATCGGACCAAGGCTTCGGGGAGCTGCCATACAACTTCTTTGGACCAATATGAATTTCTTCAAAACTAATTATACTACGAGAATGAAAGTTACACACTGTTAGTTATATAATGAATCAAGCACTTTATAAAGTTTCAAAATTTTACTGCCCCATTTTTGGGCAGCTGCTATACAAAGTTGTCAATTCGATAACTGTGAATCTAATGAAGTTATGAGGTTAAAATTAAAACTGGGCAGGTAAAGTAATAGGGCTTGGCAAAGTTGGGCATCACTCGGAACAACTTTTATGGTGGCCAATTTTTTGTTTTTTTTTTTAAGCAAAAATTATGGGGTAGAATGAGTAAATTTTTTTTTAACTATTTTCTTTTTTTATATTTTTTTTTTGTAATACGTAATACATGTAATAGCATTTTATTTTATACATTATATTGGGTATGCACGGGTATTTTAAAGTTGGCAAGGGCAACTATAATTTTCCTCGTTTTGTATTAAATATGATCCGACCAGGGTTTCAACCCAAGATTTTCCATTGAATAATTAGTTTGCATATGATTGTGTGTATAAATTTAATTTAATTTATTTCTACATCTTATAAATATGAAATAAATCAAAAATCAAATTTTCTTATTTATTTTCCAAAATAATAAAATTTATATGGATTTTTAAAGTTTATTCAACTTTTATTCAACTTTAAATCTATCGCAAAATTATATAATAAATTAATTGAAAAAGATTAAAGAATTTATACTAAAAAAATATTATAGTATAATTCATTTTCAAGAGTATAGTAAATCCAAAATACCATATTATATTATATCCAGTTTTATATAAATCACTTAACACGAAAGGTTCTGTTTTTTCTGTTTTTTTAAGGAAGAAAAAATAAAACATGACTCCCACATACAAAAAAAAAAAACTCTTAAACTATAAAAAAAAAAAATTGAAAAAATTAATCATTATCAAATGAATAAATTCCAAAGAAAAAATATAAATATTGTTTGAAAATCAAATCTAAAAATAGCCTATACTATTTAAATTAGAAGTTTTGAAGAAAATCTTAAGAGCCACTAAATTACCATACTTTGACTGACTAATGGCCAAACAGTGCAAGCAACATTAATTTTATATATATATATTTTTTTTTATTTTGAATTAGAACATGTTTATATGTCAATTCTTAAATTTCAAATCTATTGTTGTTGTTTTTTTTTTTTTGTATAACTTGGATATCTTGGGATGCACATTGCTTTAAAATTCCTTAAGATATTTTATTTTATGATTTTTTTTTTTAGAGTATTTTATATCTTTTTTAGTGTCCTACTGAATTTGATAGTTTGTATTTTTGGGAAAAAGCTCTTAAACTTGAAATGAAATTAAAATGGTTAAATTAGTTTCAGTATAATTTAAAAATCGAATCTTCTACTTGCAAATGAATAATAAAAAAATTTCTATTGGAATGTAACTGTTAAATATCTAAAATTTACTTTAGATATAAAATTATTTAGATTGGGTGGATGGTGGGTCATGACCATTTATTAAAAAATATATTGTTTAAGAACCTAGGTGGCACATTGATCAGAGTGGCGACTTCTCATTAGTGTTGGAGACCAATCTGAGTTTGATATCCAGTAAAAGATCTAGAAAACTAATTAGGTACATTTTGTCATTGGATTAAATTTAAATTTATCAATATAACTCACAGATACAATTTGAGTTATGATTTTAAAAGTAAAGAATATCATTGTAATCTAAGGAATCTAAGACATTTCAAATGTGATAAGGCCTAATACTGCGTCACTGTGTTAAATAATTCTTGCTGAAATTCATTAAGATAAATTTAAATATTAAACAATATTATATATGTCTTACTATTACATTCCCTCTTGTACTAATGGTATCACAGGAAGGCTTGTACACCTTTTACCAAGGGTAATGCATACTTTCTATAAATCTTAATTTAAAAAAATTAATTGTAGTAAATATTAGTTAATTTTAGTTCAAAAAGCGTCAATATATACTAGTTCAGATCATTTAGTTTTAATTCAGAAAGCATCAATTAAAATTTCACCTGCATAAAAAAGTGTGCGGTTAAAAATTGTCGTTTTTTAAATTCCATTAGGGCTTTCAAAATTACGATTAATACTTTCTAAATTATGAATTAAAATTGACTAATCTGAATTACTATTGATGATTTAAAATTACATTTGGAAAATGTGTAGTTCAACAATATTATTACAATTAATATATTCTCAGTTACTTCGGATCTTCCAGCCTATAGTGGGCTAATAGAAAAAGGACTAGTATATAAAATTAAACAGAACTCTCAATTACTTTTTTAAATATATGCGATTTGTAACTTCAATCCCTCCTCAAAACAAAAGCAACACAATTGACAAATAAAATTAATTAAATTTTACAGTATGTATAAAAATATGTAAATAGAATGAAAACTTCGATCTCTTACAGTAACATTTGAATTAATGCACGCTGAATAGATCATTTTCCTAAAATACATTATATACTCTAAGCATGTAGTATATACTTGTAGTATATAGAAATGTGTTATAAAGCATTGTACGCTCAGTATATGGTAAAATAAAATATTATGTGAGCGAGTAAATTATGAACTAATTTGTTCCAAAAATAAAAAATAGATCAATAAAACATTTTCTCAGCTTATGTATATATGTACATATATTATATATATGTATTATGTATATAAATAAATTATGTGGATTGTGCCATTATTTTTTTATTTTTTTTTTTTTCAATTTTCATTTTAGCGCCAGTCTTTTGTAGTTTATTTTGTTGTTTTTTTATTTTATTTGTTAAGTGCTCCTACACAGTGATTCAATTGCATTTGTACACAGTTGAGAAATATAATGTTTAAGTTAATAATGAAAAAAAAATATTAGAATGTAAAATTTCATGTTAATAAGTTATAAAATTTATTTAATTAATTTTGCTTTTTTTTTTTAATTAAAGAACCAGAAATCATTGAAGTATATAAATTAAAGTTAGATACTATATAGATAGTTACTATATAAATTATTAATATATGTTTTAATACTTTTTGTTAAATTTTTTAAATAAATTATAACGATTAGATGATGAGTATGCCGACTTCTCAATCGACGGGCTCGAGTTCGAATCCCAGTAAAATTGAAAAACTTTTGTTTGGTTTTAAACATAATTCGGCTAAAATTCGTCATTGGGTTTGGGTTTGAAATTTCTTAGTTCTTTTTTTAAAGTAGAGTCCATAAAATCACTTGTAAGTTAACCGCTGTATATTTAGGGGCCTTCGCTCTTCGCCTATCAACATGAAATATCTTCTGTTATATAAGTGAATGGAATTTGGAATGTTCTTTAGAATCTTTATATAACTTATAAGAACATATTATTGAAGTTATGAAAAATAGATTAATCTAATTTAAAAATTATATCATGTTTTTAAGCAATAAAGTAACTGCTAGTTACCATTGTTTTATTGTTTAACGACTCGTTAAAATTATAGAACACACTATATGATTATTGTATATAAAATTATGGCTTTTTTGAAGTGCAAATTTCTACAATATTAAAATAATCATAAGTTTCAAGTTAAATTGTTAAATAATTAAAAAAAAAAATCTAAATTTTAATTAACTTTATGTAATAAAAATTTAGTATAAATGTAATTCAAAATACAAATAATATTATATTATATCGAAACATTTATATTTCTTTTCAAATACAAGTGTACAACATAAATTATACCATATTTATAGTTAGGCTTCACATATCAGTGGAGCCTATATGTAAATTTAAATGAATAACTTCCCATAAATATATCTGAGCACGCTCTGAGCAGAGCTTGTACAGAGTACGCTCAGTGCACTCAGATTTAATAAAACAAAACACGATTTGAAAAAACTGTCATTTTTATTTTAGTTACGTTTTATCGTCAAAAATTTAAATTAAATTAAAAATGGATAACTTAAAATGGATAACAAAACATCTTAGCTTTTATTTTACAAGTAGAATCTTAAGCAAACATCAAAATTTCTTTGTATTTTATGGAACGCGAAATATCTAAACTGAGCACGTAGAGCATGATCTGAGAGAACTCTGATTTAAAAAAAAACACGAATCATAAGATCTAAGCGCTCCGAATTAAAAAAAATGATTTTTTTTTGACAGTTCATGCTTTGCTCAAATTTAAAAAAAAAACAAACGCCAACATCTAATTATTCAGTCAGTCTTATATGTCAAAATCGTAGTTATGGTAAACAATAATACATACAATGCCAAAAACGATCGAATAAACTGACAGATAGATTGAGAAAACTGACAAGACTGGACAATTATTTAGTTAATTTAATATAATGAAATTAATTGACATCTTTTTTTTTTAACTATTTTCAGTGATAGCTGTTCTATTGTTTTCCGTTTCCAGGTCCTGTCTATACCTATACCGTAGGTATATGTTGGAACAGAGGGTCATATTATATTCGTGTTATTAGAATTGATCTTAATGAATTCTACATACAATTTAAATCTACAAGATTTAATTAGAAACTAAATAAGATAATTAATAATGCATAAGATAATTTCTATTAAAGATTTTTGACTAAATACGATTAACTGTACATGATAATGGATCGTAAAAGTTCTTTGAATTAAAAATTTAACATTTGTAGTTCAAATATACTAAATTAAATATTAACTGTTTTAATTAAAATTTTAAAAAACAAAAAAAAAAAAATTAAAACAAATTAAATAACAGTACAATAAAATAGGTAAACGAATATTCCGTAATGTTTGACCTTGAATTAAACTTGATAAAAACAATTTGTTTTTTACCATTAAATAGTAATATTTAATACAATTATGAATAAATACTCGTAAATATAAATGAATACTATCTAGTATCTACATTTTTTTTTTGAATATCGAACAGGAAATGCAATCGTAAGTCGTAACACTTGGTTACAATTTAATAACGATATTATTTTCAATAACAAAATGTAGACCATATGATTAGTTTTTGAAAACTTGTTATTGTGAATGTGTAATTTTACATTAAACTTGTTTTTCCTTTTTTTCAAATTGAGATTCAATTTATCTGAGAAATAGGTGTTGTAAACTTGGATTAAATGAAAGATTTGCATAATGTAATGTATAAGTCTTTAGTTTAGATTGTATTAGATTCAGAATAATTTTATATTATGAGTAGAATATTGAACAAGTTAAATGATAAATAACAGACAGACAAACGTCTAACAATTTTAAAGAGTTGAAAATAAAAAAAAGAAGAAAGATCAAAAATATTTAGGAAATACTTAAATTTTAATTAATCTAGAGCAATTTAACACAATTCTACTTTTTTTTCTTAAAATGTAGGTTAAAAATTTTGAAAAAATTCTGGTTTAAAATAAAAGTTATTTATTAATGAAATATTTAGATTTTATTTACAAAATTAATTTAATTCTAATTTATGTAATTGTTTTGTATTTAGCTAAACTAGTTCAATTTATATTAAAATTATTGATAACTGCCTACAGCAGACCTGCTATATGTTACAATTATTTATTTTGATGATAATTTAAAAATTTTTTGTTTTTTTTTTTCAAAATTATGTTAAAGTTGTTTGAAATTGTAATAGTTTCATTTTTGGAACTAGTAGATAGACATATATTAATGTTTTATTAGATAAGATAAACATTTATTTATATACGTACAGTCTCCTACCACATACAATGTGATAAGTGAAAAAAATTTGGCTTCTCTTTTCAGATGCGGCAGTTAAATTTATTTTATATTATGATATGAACTGTTATGATATTAGCTTTAAAATACATTTCTTTATTAGGTATCATCTGAACAGGGTTTGAACCCGAGACTTTTCGATTGGAAAGGCGCCATTCTAACCCCTGAGCTATCGGTCAGATTAAGATACATAAACATATTTTAAAAATATTTTTATTGAGAAATTCAGCTTTGTTTTTTTTTTTTTTTAATCTTAGGAAACCTCGTTAAGCTTTTTTTTCACGGAAGAACGGTTACGGAGCTACAATCCCCCAAAGTCGGGAAGAGCCCAATATTTAAGTTGTTATAACAAGGTGTATTTTTACCGATCTGAAAACGGCAAAAAACAGCTGCTTTATAAGCTTTATAAATTTTTAAAAGACCAATTTATAGGATTGCCATACGGTACTTAAATTTACCGTTATGCGAAACTAAATTTTTGCAAAATTTTTATACCCATATATCTTCTGAACGGCTCAAGCTAGAAACTTGAAATTTTGTAAGAAGTTAGATTCTAAGAAATTAATACAATTTGTTTGCCACTATCCCTGTTTAGGAGGTGTAAAGAGTCGAATTAAAAATTAGCTATTTTTAAACTCTTGTAACTTGAATATCTGTCAAAAGTTTTTTTTTCATTATATTTCAACATGTATCAGAGGTTTTTTTTAAATTTAAAAGGGGTTCTTAAAATTTAAGAAAGTGTCTCTTTGTTTAAACCATTTAAGAAACCATCTTAGAAAAATTCTAAATATTGGTGAAAGTCACAGTTTAAATCTTTGAATCTGAAAATTTTGGGCGGAGGGAGATACAGTAAGATACCCGCGAATCATTATAATAATTTTGTTATTCTGTATTCTCCTGAATACCTAAATTAGTAATTAAAAGTTCATTTTTGTATATTAAATTAAATTCACCAAAAGCACCTTCCTTACCCAAAGTTCCACAATTTAAACACACAAACTAACTTTTAAAGAAAATCTACCAAATAATTCTTATTTAAAATACAGGGTTACCAACATACTATTATTACATCTGTATAATCGCACACAACACCACATAAATAAGGTTGTTACTGTTATTATCAACATTTAAAAAAAAAAAACTTGATAATAAATTAAAATATTCATGTCAGACACAATTGCTAATTAATATTTATAATAAAAACTTGTTATATAGTGTGTAATAGTAGAACATATGATAGAATCGATGACCATTTTAAAATTTAAACATAATTTCCAAAAAAAAAAAATACTCATCTTTTTATGAATAAAAAAAATTTGATTTTAACTAATAATATTGTGGGTAGGTCAGGTTTCATTAAAATATTTTCTAAATATAAAAAAAAACATAGTATTATCTATATATTATTATAGCCCATTTCACCTCATTATAATGGAACAAGGTGTGTAAGGTGTTAAACCTGAACGTTAATATTGTATTGTTGTTGTTGTTGTTATTGTTATTGATATTATATTTTTATATATACATATATATTTTTTTAAAAGCTTTCCTTTTTGAAATTGCAAATAACTTGATAATACGAAATAGTATATATATATACTTGTGTACGTATATATCAGTTAAAATTCTAGAATATAATATCGATATATGTCAGTTAATGAAAAGTATTTTAATGTTTAGTTTACCGTATTTATTCGCCCTTTTTTTAACTGTGGGTCCCCTATTTTTAACAAATTATAAAAAAAAAAACTTCTTATTTTTTTAATTTTAATACGTAAAACGAGGAAGAGTGTAGTAGAGTAGACTGTGTCAACTCTGGGATACCCGTATGACCGTTATATAAACATTATATCATTTTTATTACAAACATTAATTACTTTTGGCAAAATTTCAAACATACCAGCTTTATTAGGTGAAATATAATGCTCATATAAAAGAAGGAGTTGTATGGCAGCTACTAGAACCCTTTGCAGTAGACCAACCAAATTTTGCAGTAACTTTGGCCATTAAACTAAACTATTTTTGGCAAAATTTCAGACACCCAGCTTTAATAGGTATAGAGCAATGCTCATATAAAATAAGAAGTTGTATGGCAGCTACTCGAACCCTTTGCAGTAGACCAACCAAATTTTGTAGTAACTTTGGCCATTACACTAAACTATTTTTGGCAAAATTTCAGACACCCAGCTTTATTAGGTATAGAGTAATGCTCATATAAAAGAAGGAGTTGTATGGCAGCTACTCGAACTCACTGCAACAGACCAACCAAATTTTGCAGAAACTTTGGCCATAGAACTAAACTACTTTTGCCAAAATTTCAGACACGTAGCTGTAATAGGTACAGAGAAATACTCATATAAAAAAAGAAGTTGTATGGCAGCCACCCGAACCCATGAACCAAAATGGCTGGATTTAAATAGCGATGACGGCTGTTGCAAAAAAACGAATTTGCGAAAATTTCAAGATCTTAGCTCCTTTAGTTTTTGAGTTATCGTGCGGACGGACAGACAGACGGACGGACGGACGGACGGACGGACGGACGGACGGACGGACATACATAGCTAAATCGATTTTTTTTTCGATTCTGATCCGATCCATACACTTGAGTCTATATCTACCCCCCCTCCTTCTCTGCGTCACAAACGTAATGGCAAATTTATTATACCCTTTGACTATATAGTCATACGGGTATAAAAAAGTGACATTCTATATTATAATACATGTACACTTGGATCCAAAAATATTTTAACTATCTTTAGGTTAAGACATACTTAGTTATAACATTAACTTAAAATGTTAATTGTATACATTTTTTTTTTGATTACTGTCACATAAATTAGAGTTCCATCGAGGGGGTCTTGATCAAGGGGGAATATTTTATTTCTACAAAATTGGATTATTTAACAAAAACATATGATTTTTAGGAACTGGGCTTATTACCATGATGGGAATATTTACTTCAGTTATATTAGCTCAAGTGTTACCATCGTGTAATTTCTTCTTTTCTAATTTAGAATAATGCAAACTTATTTAATAAAATAAAAACAATATCAACTTCAAATTTAAACTTAAAAAAACCTAAACTTTGGCATAACAAATGAAAATTTCCATTAAAGCATTTGAAAAGTAATTTGAAAGGATTTTAGGATTCAGCGATCAGCGATATAATTTTTATTTATTATTAATTTAATTCAATATATACTATATCAGCCTTTGAAACTCTGATAGAAAGAAGTCCGGCTAGTTGTAGTTGAAGTCCATATTTTACGATAAAATTGGGAAAAGGTTATATATATATGAGTAGTATCTTATGTTACGTGTTTTTTTATAAAAAACTTTTTAAAATAAGTAGTACTATAGAAGTAGTAAATATATAAAATCTTTGGGAGTCTTACTATATATAATATAACAGTTACAGTTAGAAGCCCTAGGCATACAATATTATTTTTAAGTATATTAATATTATAAGGATTGTTGCTCAACAATGCAACTTCACATTATAATATAAATACACGTTTGTTAACAGATTAAATAATTATACATAAGAAAAATTGACTATATTTGTAGTTCCTGATCATTTTTTTTAAATGTTTAAACATAAGACTAAGTAGCTATTTATGTTTCAAAATCTTATAAGTTTAAATTTTGAAGATTAACACCCAATTTATGAGTACTAATATATATTAGCATTTTTAAATTAGCAAGTGTATGCAGACTTTTGTGTATAACTGTTTATTGAACGAACATGCTTCTTTTATTTAACACTTGCTGTCATTGTTTGAATTGTTGCTTATTGTTTAATTTTTTCACTATTTTGTTAAATAGGTCTAAACTTAGTAAATATGTATAAATATATATATAAATATAAATACAATAATAATAATTACATATTTAAAATAAATGTATATACATCTTCATTGAAACCGCGAATAATTTTTTTTTTTTTTTTAATATATTCAAATTGGGCAAATGTATATATACACTTTTTACATATTTGCACATGTGGTATTTCCGGGTTGTAGTAAACTTTGAATTTGTATATGGCTTCATTAAATAGAAATATGAGCTATAACATCATCATTATAGAATGGAAACAAAGTGTATAATATTATGTATATATGTATAATAATACATTAAATATACGGAATTTTTAAATAATCACACGTGACAATTGATTTAAATATATTAAAGTTTATATTTTGTTACCTTTAGCTTTTAATACATCAATATAAATTCAATAGGTTAACAAAATACACATTTAATATAATTAAAAATTAATTGTTGTTTTTAGTCAAAATAATAATAAATAAAAATAAATAAAACGAGGAAGAGTGTAGTAGAGTAGACTTTGTCAACTCTGGGATACCCGTATGACCGTAACATATACATTATATCATCCGGTTAATTACTTTTGGCAAAATTTCAAACATACATCTTTATTAAGTGTAGTGGAATACTCATTAAAAAAAAGGAGTTGTGTGGCAGCTACTTTAACCCTCTGCAGTAAACCAACCAAATTTTACTGTAACTTTGGCCATTACACTAAACTTGTTTTGGCAATGTGTTATACACCCAGCTTCATTAGGTGTAGTGTAATGCTCATATAAAAGAAGGAGTTGTATGGCAACTACCCGAATCCATGGACCAAAATGGCTGGATTTAAATAGCGATGACGGCTATTGCAAAAAAAAACGAATTTGCGAAAATTTCAAGATCCTAGCTCCTTCAGTTTTTGAGTTACCGTACGCACGGACGGACGGACATACATAGCTAAATCGATTTATTTTTCGATTCTGATTCGATCCATACACTTGAGTCTATATCTACCACCCCTCCTTCTCTGCGTCTCAACGTAATGGCAAATTTATTATACCCCTTGACTATATAGTCATACGGGTATAAAAATTAGGTAATAAATTAATGAGAAATCAATAGGTGAATTCTTTTTTAAAAATCAATTAAATATATTATATTAGGTATGAGAACATATATGTGTATGTAGGTATATGTGAATTTATATGTCCATAAAGGTGAGATGAAGACCTGTGTCAATAAAGAACAAATAAAACATTGTAAAAAAAAATGTGATTAAAAGGGATTCACAGTGTGGGGTATTTTATATAATATCATATTAAATAAATCATTTTTTATTTATATTATTTTATTATATTTGTTTTTATTTAATTTAAATTTTTACGTTTAATTTTATTGGAGTCGTAGATAAAGTCATATGCAATAAAGGCATAATGACAGTTTTTTTTTCATTTTAAATGAGAATTTTTATTTATTTTCCCCTGTTGTGACATGCTCATATATAGTCAGGCTGTTTAGCCTTTAACAAAAAAAAAAAAAACACATAGCATTCATCTCTATAACTCCTCCATTTTTTTAACTTACATGTATTTAAAACTTTAAAGTATTTAAAATAGTGGAAGCTGGGGCTTACAACAAACCCCCACTAAACAAATCAAATTTATATTTATTAATACTTATTTTTTATCTTATTTCGTAAAGTTTTAGAAAATGATGTTGCTTTATTTCACATTTGAATTAGAAAATTGATGGCTTTATTTTGTATGGTTTTATTTTACTGCTCCTATCTAGTCATTCATTCGTTCATTCATAAATGGACCAGTAATTTATATAATGTAATTATATAAGATTATTTTAAATAATAATAAAATATTATTTAATTCTTATATAAATTATTTTCAAAAAATAATTTAACATCGCATAATTCACATAAAGTTGGCCTAAAGAATTTGTTTCACAGGATCTTAATCTTGGTTAATATAAAGTTTGTATAATACATGCGCAGTCAACATACTTGGGTACTGAGGAAGTTTTCAGGCCCTTACTATAAAAATCAGCGATATATTATCATGTGGGGTATCATTAAAACGATCTTGGCGAGCTCGACAACTTTTGTTGGGAGTGATTGTTTCAGGCCGCTCTGCTTGGGTGCTGAGACCGTATATAAGTTCTTAATATTAAAGTCAGTTTTATACTAACAGACGAGTTCCTTAACTTTTTTTAAAGGATTATGGTTCCAGGTCACCCTGCTTGCGGGCTGAGGTAGTTTTTAATTATTCCATATATTTACTTACTTATCTTATTAATTAGTTACATTAACAATATCTTGGACATTTATTTACTCTATATTATAACTATACTATCCAAAAAATTAGTTCAATGACCAGAAATGTTTCTGCAGATCAAAAGATAAATTTATTTTCAATTTATATTCAGCAATTTGAACTTTTTAAGTTTATTCTAACATCCATCTATTATTTAAAGTTTAAAAGATGAAAGATAAAGTTCTTTGACAATAGAAAATTACAAAAATGAAAAACTTTTCAATAAAATATAACTTTACTTAAATTTAATACAGTTTTTTCTGATATCAAAGCAGTTTGCCAAAAAAATTAAATTGTAAATTAAGAAAAAACTCATAATATCCAAATGAAATAGTATTCAACTAATATGTATTATGTACTATAAAAATAACGTCTGACACATTCCCAATAATATTAATAGACAAACCATACAAAAAAAGATTTAGTTATGTAAGAAATGTTGTAAAAATGGTTTTTCATTTGTAATTTACCGGATTTGTTTTTTTTTGTACTTTTTATTATTTTATTAGATTCATAATCGTCGTAGTCTGGCGCTTTTTCTTTTTCAATGAACATGATTATCAAAAAAATAAAAAATTAAACAATTTCCCCACATAAAACAACCATTCATTCATTCAAAAACAAACCCCCCACCCCCAGCAACCCATATAAATGGAAAATCTATATAAATTTTAATAATATATTTTCATCATCCCTCTATTACTGTATGGACCCTTCGGTTTATGTTATGACTAAAAATAAAAATTTTACTACAAGTGGCGCCAACAAAATGAATAAAAAAGCCGGACACATGAAAAATAACAAAAAAAAATAAAATAAACTTTAAAGGACTGTTATTCATTTGGAAGTTGAGCAGACAAATGAATCTAATAAAAGTTTTATTTTGAATCTTCGATATAGAAAAAATATTTAATAGTAACGAGGAAGAGTGTAGTAGAGTAGACTGTTGTCAACTCTGAGATACCCGTATGACCGTAATATAAACATTATATCATCCGGTTTATTACTTTTGGCAAAATTTCAAACATTCAGCTTATTATGTATAAGTAATACTCATTTGAAATATGAAGTTGTATAGCAATTCCCCGAATTCACTGCATTAGACCATACAAATTTTGCAGAAACTTTGCCCATAAACTAAACTAATTTTTTCAAAGTTTAGAAACGCAGCTTCAATAGGTATAACGTTATGCTCATATAAGAGAAAAAGTTGTATGGCAGGCAACTCGAACCCGTGGACCAAATGGCTGGATTTCAATAGCGATGACGGCTATTGCATAAAACGTATTTGTGAAAATTTCAAAATCCTATCTCCTTTATTTTTTAAGTTATCGTGGAGAAGGACGGACGGACATACATAACTAAATCGATTTACTTTTCGATTCTGATCCGATCCATACACTTAAATCTATATCTACCCCCCTCCTTCTCTGTGTCACAAACGTAATGGCAAATTTATTATACCCTTTGACGTATAGTCATTCGGGTATAAAAAGTAATTAAAATTTGGTATTAATATATATACATAAAATACAAATTTCCCATATTTGGGGTACTTTTTTTAAATGTATAGATGAGATTGATCTGTATATGATTTGTTAAAATTGATGGAAGGTACCTTAGAGTATCAAAAGAAATGTCCCAGAGGGTAAAATAATTAAGTTCGAAATTCGGTACCTCCCTTACAACAACAACACATTTACAATTTTTATTTCAAAATTACTAATCAGTTGATATTTTTCGAATCCTACCTATGTTGGGTTGTCTTCTGAAGTGGATTGAATCCCCCTGTTTTTTAATTGAACACACCAGGTTTCTGAAGTGAGAATATTTTTCAATCTTCTCAATCTCACTCCGGAGTCGAATTTAGTCGAAGTCAAATCTGTAAACACATTTTGTGAGGTTCTTTTATAAATGCAACACAATAATGTCAGTATACTGTTTTAATTATCTGACGAAGGGTGTAGTAAATAATACACCAATCTTGCATTTGAAAAAAATCATATCCAATAGTATAGTTTATATATTGAATATATTAAATGGCAAAATGGCACAATGGTATAAAATTTATTTGTTTTTTAAAAATTTGAGTAACAGCTAACAGCTATAACCAATTAATAAACAATAAATATATTAAAGCGAAACTGAGTTAAGTAAATTTTTGCGAAGCTCTATGGCCTGTTCCGTTTATAGAGTTATATAAGTGAGCATTCTAACTTCACTTCAATTATTTTAATAAAAACAACTGAAGTTACAAACTTAGATGACTTCTTAGATTCTGAATTCAGTTTAGAATTTTATTAGTATAAGAGAAATTCTCTGGTTGGATTTGAGAGTGCGGGAGAATCTTAAGTTCAGTTCCCTCGATCCTGTTAATAATTTGTATTCTAATCGATTTGATAACCTATAGAATAATTATTATAAATTTTATTCTATATCGGTATTGAACCTATTCTATTGACTATTGACTTATCTGTACTTTTAATATAAACGTACTTTACTCATAATTGCATTTATTTGAACATGATATAAGTGCAAAACATGTTTAACTAGAGTGCAATTAAAATTCTTACAAAATGGTTACGCGTTTCTTTTTTTATTAGACGAAAATAAATTAAAAGAATATAAATATTGTACTTTATATGTGATATAATTTTAATTACGTAAAAGACTTGTACTATGTAGCTTAAGATTATCTAATATAAAATAAATCAATATAAGAATTAATTATATTTTAACAAAAGATTACATGTATTTTTAAAATTGGAATTAAGAAAACGAACGACGGATTAAAATTAAAATAAACACAATTAGGTAACGGCTACATCACTAATTCAACTAGGTATAGATAACAGGTGAGAATATTGTGTAATATAATGTTAGATACAATATGTATTAACTTATGATTAGAGTGCCAACATTACCAACCTCTGATTCGGAAAGTTGTTTGGATTCCTTAACCGTTTTCGAATCCTAATAAAAATTTTGTAACTTTATCTCTGTAGATCATGTAATTTAATTTAAAAATATAACTCACAGATATAGGATTACAAATATATAATTCAAATATAAAATTACAATATATTTTATAAAAAGTTGTATCAATTCAAATTTAGATATTCAACATTTGATAAAGCTTTGGAAAGTCCCACGTAATAATTGCACTTATGATTCTAGTAAGGTGCAATTTTGATTCTAGTAAAGTGTTGAGTACGATCCAGGTTGTGCCAAAATCTTTTACCAACGATAGAGAGCTTGTTAGCCTTACAGATAAGTATTAGATATAAAACAACCAATATAAGCAGGCTTTTCTACCTAAAATCTTATACATATGTTCGTTTTTAACAGTATTGTATTAGCACGCCAAAGAAATGTAACCCATATGCTTTAATGCCCAAACTTTCAGAGTTGAATGTAAAAATTATAAGCTTTTGAAGAATTTTTGTGGCAGCTCTGTTATTTTACAATTTTTACAAAATATTTTTGTATACGAAATTCTAAATTAGCTCTACAGCATACTAGAGAAATATAATGCAAGCTTATCATAGTAATTTTATGTTATCCTATGTACCTAAAACCCACAAATAAAATTAAAACCCCATCGACTTTAAATTATTTTGAAAAAGAATTAAAGCCTATAAACGTTAATTCTAAAACTAAAGCACCTCAAGTCCACGAGCCTTCTTTCCAAGGGTGTTCTGTCACTGCACAGTTTTCAATAAGTAAAAAGCTTTAACCAGCAATATTTATAAATAAACTAGGGGGTACACACTAATAATATGTTGCTAATGTTAAAAAAATAATAACAAATTTCTAATGCTGTCTAAGCACAAAAATTTAAGTCTATTCCCCCCCATTTTATATTAATCTTGTTTTGACATTTTATTTGTTTTTTTTTTTTATATAAAAGCATTTTGTTAACAGTTTGTTGTTGCCATTATTAATTAATTTCAGTTGCTTACAATATTTTATGGTAGAAATTTTATTACACTGCCATTTATAGTTTTAATTTAATTTTTTTTATTTTTTTTTGGTTTTATTTGAAAAAATTTGGAACAAATTAAATAAAGGCAAAAGACTTTATAAAATATCCAACATTCATATAATAGACAATGGTCTACTACACTCTACAATATAGATTTATATAATATATATATATAGATGTAGAATAAAAATGTACTTTATGATTTATCTATATAATAATGGCGCTTATATTCGCGTTTTATTTTATGATAATAGTTTGCATACAAATGAAATCCTCCAATTAAAATATAAAAAGTTTCCATATTACTTTACAGTAATGGACAATTTTATTTACATAAGGAAACTTTATTTCAGGGTAATGGTAGATTGGAAATAAATCTGAAAAGATTCGTTTTGAATTTTTGCAAGTTGTAATATGGGACCTTATTAAGAGAGGGGAACACATTAGAAGCAAGCATGTTCCACATCTTAGCAGTTTTCACGACAAATGAGTTTACATAATCAGTTTTGAACCATCTTGGAATTTTCATAGTGTAGAAATGGGCACTCTGGTGTTACGTTGGAATTGTTTAAGAGGAGGTATAATTGACTTTACTTCAATAGAACAAGTTTCTTTACCTACAGGAACACAGATATCTATAAAACAGAGAAATTGTTTGAAATTTATGTCTATTCCACTAAACGTCGGAATGTGTCACGCATCAACGGGGAATAATTATTATTTTCTGGTTAAGGCAAAATTTATATTCGTTCCGGCCTGAATATGGTTTGAAATTATCACGAATTTTGACTTTCCTCAGCAACAATGCGGATGAGATATCGCGCGTAATATTTTGCAGAATACCAACTTTTTAAGAATCCCTTGAAATAATAATTAAGCTATGTCAAATATTAGTTCTAATAAAGTTGGCAAGCAAAATAGTGAAATTAAAATGATAAATGATGAAAGTGTATCAAAATGTATGTTATAATTTTGTACGCAACTGCAATTAAAATGAACATCAAAGATATAGCGATGCGAATATATCTATTAGAATTATGTACGTATATATACAGCATAAATTTGCATTTTATTAAAAAATTTTTTTTTGCATTCGGGTAAATTAAATGCAACCTATTTTGAAGTTAAAAATTTAATTAAAAATATTATAAAAAAAAATAATAAAAGAATTTCTCTGACAGAAATTGAAAATAGTAATGGCGTCACGTGAACTGTAAGAGTTTTAAACATGATATCATATATATAGAAGTATAGAACTTAATTTATTATATTAAGAATATTATTAACCTTTTAAATACTGTTGGGTACAAATACTACCCATTCAATATATATAAGGTTATTATAATAAAAAGAAAAAACATAAAAATGTAAAACAAAAAGAAATTATAGGATGATTTGTTAACCTAACAAATGCAATCATAGGAAAGTTTTGACAAAAGTCGAAATAAAATGAGCCTGTTGCATACAATGGGTTAATATAAATAGTTTAACAGATAACTAATAAAATGCAAATTGCTTTTTTTAATTTTAGAATGATTAACTATATTTGACGGAGGGGCGGCACACTGGTAAGAGTACCGACCTTTCATGCTAAAGGCCCGGGTTCGAATCCCAGTGAAAGTGAAAAAATTTTTCTGGTTTTCGGCTCGACTGAGCTACAATTCGTCATTGGGTTTAAAAAAATGACATAACCAATTAGTGATATTTATATATATATCTTTAATAAAAAATACATTAATACAAAAATATAAATCAACTCACAGATATGAAATACGATGTAACTCAAATACAAATTATTACAATATAAACAAAAATAGAATTGTATCTATTGAAAATCTAAGACGTTTCTACATGTTATAAGACCTAGTACTATCTCATGTTTAAATTGTTTAACCTTTAAATATGACTCCACCCCGTTTCAACATGAATCTATGGCATAGAAAGGCTTATTAGTCTAACAGTTGAACAGTTAGCGCTTAGAAAAAAAAAAATATAAATTAAATTTTAATTTATTGATTTTCAATTTAGTTTAAAAAAGTCTTACAGTTTTACTAACTATCAAATTGATCTCGATCATTAAATACCGAACTTATTTCCCCAGTTTATTTTTACGTTTAAAAAATTTACAAAACATTTTTAATTGTTATATTTAAAACTAATTGACGATATGTAAAAAATTAAAAGTAAATTCGTTTTATGTTAAGAAGAATCTGCCAATAAAACAGCTGAATTTTACTGCCAAAACTAATTAATATAAGCTAACCTTAACTAGCCTGTGGTTGTACTAGATTATATAACATAAATTGTATCAAAATTTAAAATAACGCAATTAAACTATATATTGAATGTTGTCATCAGTGCAACTCAAATTATATTTTAATATATTATTAATAAAAATAATAAATAATTCTTATAAAACTTGAAAACAAAATTTTCAAGAAAAGAAGAACAAAACTAATCCAGAAACTTATCTTTGATAAGTTTTAGATACATGTAATACAAAAAAATCACTGTATAAGAAGCACCACATACTGCACGTGACTGCGCTTTTCTTTTGAATTTATAATGAGAAAAAAAAAAAAACAAAAATTAAACTAAATTTAAAAAGAAAACTCTTCAGGTGCTTATATGCTCGCTTACTTTAACTATATATAAAGTATGCATATATTGTATACCTATATATCCATATACCATTCGATTATTATTTAGAAGTTTTTTTTTTTTTTTTATTTAATATGCGCCCATCCCATAGGCCAAACAAGACACTAAAATCACAAAATGACTTAACCAATTTTTGTAACCCTTTTCTTATTTTATTTTTTATATTTAACTGCTGCTGCTGCTGCTGCAATATGTGCAACAGTTGATCTGTTTGTTTCATAAATATATATAAAAAAAAAATAGAATATAAATCCGACTATACAAACTATAAATACCTTATAAAAAAAACAAAATCAAGAAATAAATAATATAAAAAACTTAACTACTTTATTCTGAGAGTACTTGAAAGTGCCTTGAAGCACATCAAAAAAAAAAAATTTATTCTCCCATATCATAATCAAGATCATCATCATTATCATATTAAACATATGTGTAAGTTATTGTTTTTTTTTCTGATTTTGCTTATGGATTTCATCCACGGAATTATAGTTCTTAGTTGCCCACATCTTTTTATATGTATATATATATATAATTTTTTAATACATATATAATGTTAAAACCAAGTACTAGATGGACAATGAAATATAAAAAGAAACTTGTATATATAAGTTTTGTATCTAATAAAAAGAATAAAAATCATATACAAGTAGTTATCAAATAGATATACAATGAGTTTCTGGCTAATTTTTTGTTTAATTCGTTATAGATCATAACATTCAGATGGAAATAAATTTTAAGTCAACTTTTGAGGTAATATTAGGTCTTAAATAAAATTTTTTAGTATTCTAATCAAATTTAAAATATAATTGAATTATTATAAAAATTATTTTAATTAATTAAAATATAAGCTAATTCTAATAAATATAAGCGCCAATTAAATATTTTCTAATCTACTGTAGTTATATTTTCACATGTAAAAACGCATGAGAATTACTTTAAATGCAGGGGATTGTCAATTTGCAGTTTTAATATTGGTTATTAAATAAAGAAATGATTCAAATACAGATAATTACCAAGGTAATTTAAGATCTATCGATCAATTTAAAG
This sequence comes from Dolichopus griseipennis, assembly GCA_963082915.1. Classification (NCBI taxonomy): domain Eukaryota; kingdom Metazoa; phylum Arthropoda; class Insecta; order Diptera; family Dolichopodidae; genus Dolichopus; species Dolichopus griseipennis. The sequence continues at coordinate 12,330,726 of OY720441.1, forward strand.
ATTTTAGAAGAAGAACTTTTAAGTCTTTTGCGTTTTGATTAAGGATATAAACTCGAAAATTACATCCATCTACGTAAAAGGTTCCTACAATCCAAAAAAAAAATCACTTCATTCTCTAAAAAACTATAGTTTGAGCCAAGTATATTCATTCGCAAGCATCCGAATATTTAACTGGCGCAAAAAAAATTATTAGAAAAAAATCGTTTGACAAAAGTTCCCGGAATATATCTTAGGTTTCTCTTATATGCATTAAATATCTAATACATGTGGATAGTTAGGACTCTTAGGTTTTTAGAAAAAAGAGATGTTTTTAGAAGAGACGAAATTACTTAACTCTTAGGTTTTTAAAAAAAAAGACGTTCCAAACTACATGATCCATTTGATTCCATTTACTTTTTCTAATTGTGAAATACTATATTTCATCTATAATTAAATTATATTAAAAATTGGAATTAAAGAAAAGTTGACAAGTTTCACATTAGTCAGATCTACATTTAAATACCAATTTGGTCTCTAGAAAAGAAATTATTGGCAGCTCCATTTGTTTTTTCAATAATAAATAAATAATATTCAATTAATAGACTTAATTTCTTCAACGCCACATTTGATTTTTTAATTCATATTATATTTTATACATATATATATATATATATATATATTATATATATATATATATAATATAATCGTAATCATATTATATGGACATAAGAATTGGCTCTATTCTTAGAGCCAGATCATGTTTAAATTTTTTATTTATTTACTTTTTTATTTTTATCCATTGCATAGACCATTGAACGATCATTTCTTTATTCAAGACTTAAAGGTTTTTTTTTTTTATTTTTAGTTCAAAAACTGTTGCTGCTGTTCTTGCTGCTGTTGCTAATGCTTATGCTAATGCAACTACTACTATATACAAGTATATATATATAAAAAAAAAACAACTTTCAATCTAGACTTGTCGTACATCTTTTGAAGAGATTTTCATAACCCATTATGACCGCGGTGTGGTTTTTATTTTAATTTTTTGTTTCATTCTTTTAAATTTTATATTTTTTGAACAGAAATGATGTAAAAAAAAATTATTTTAATTTGTATACAGGGTGTGATACAGTTTTTTATTAAAACTAATTAAATATGGTTAGCTATACTTGTTGAAGCGAGAATTGCTTAAGTTATCAATTGATTTTACAATTTGTTCATAAAATAGTACAGACTGAAATTAAGGGTCTTTAAAATCTATCAGAAGAGAAATGGAAACGGAAATTAAATTCTAATAGCAAGCAGCTTACATAAAAGACCGCTAGATTTGAAAAATAGCAACAAAAACACACTAAAATTTAGGGTCTTTAGAATCTATCTAAAGAGAAGAGGAATCGGAAGTTAGATTCCAAAAACAAACATTCTACATAAAAGATCGCTAAAATATATAAGGTGATTTGTAAAAAAAACTCTCTCATTAAAATAATCAGGAGGTCACGCTGATCTCAAATATATATACTTTTCCATATCTAGCTCGCTTCCTTTAGGTGGTTGCAAACATCATACCAAAGTTAATATATCCTTTTCCTATTTCATAGGTGTAGGGTATAACAATTTATTCTTTAATTATATCTGCTTTTAATTATATAAGAATACATATAGTTTCTGGTTCATCCACAAGGATGTGGCTGCCTCCTTTTTATATGAATGTGGCTGCCTACTAATTATATATAAAATTCTTATTATATTGATCTACCTTATTAAGATTTATCGCTTACTATGGTAGACTGCACTATATTGAGAGAAGTTTATCAAAATCTGCATATCTTGAGTTTGAGACTTGCTTCGGATGTGCAAGTCTCAAATACTCTCGGATATAAGTCAAAAGATATTCACTTTTTTTTCAATTAAATTACAAACATTAAAAAAAAAACAACAATCCGCTAACTCTATAAAAAAAAGTACACAACATTAAACACCATGTATACTATAAAAAATTAAATCAGAGTAGATTGCTGAAAGTTGGAAAGTGGAGAATGTCCAACAAATTTTTTTGTATGAATTCATGGATGAAATATATAAAATAAAATAAAAAAAAAAAAACAAGAAATCAAAAAATAAGAAATAAAAGGAAATATTCACCACCATTAAGAGGTTATAATGTTGGGCATCTTGTGTTATGTTGAGTTGTAGTTTCTTTTTTTTTCCTTTTCTTTATTATATATTTTTGTATTATTCCATTATTTTTATTTTCATAACTGGTCCCCAATTCCTGGAAATCAGTCTTCAATTTAGGATTTTGTACTTTTTTATTTTTTTGTTGTTTAATTTCTTTCAAAAAGAGACAAAACACCGCACCGACAAGCCATAAAAATTAAAATGAACAAAAAAAAAATAAAAAAAAATTGTACGACGAATTGAATAATGTTAATGGTGATGGCAATGATCTTGTGATTGTTGATGTTCTCTTAGTTATTGTAATTGTTATTGCTATTGAATTATATGTATTGCCATCAGTTTTGTAGTTATTTTTAATAATACAGTAAATTTTACTGCATTATTTAAATATACGACATCATTTATAAATTAGTTTTTACTAGTTTTTGTTTTTAAATACAGAGGAGGAGGCGGATGGAGAGTAGTTAGTTATAAAAATTATAGTTTTACAACATAAAACAGTTGTTAAAACTCCATTTTATTTGCAAGGACTAAATATATCAAAAACCATAACATGTTGGATCAAAGTTTAAAAGTATCCAAAAACCTTAAATTCAAATACTTAAACTCCATTAACGGTGAGTAAAAATAGTGGTTACAGCCCGGAAAATAGACTTGAGGAGTCTGGGTTCGAACCCAAGTAAAAGTAAAACTTTCATTTACTTTTGAAATTGATTAGGATACTAATCTCTTTTGATTTCAAATTAATGAAAAAATAAATAATTACTAACTTAAGAAATAATTTAATTGGTTAATATAACTCACAGATACTGAAATAACTTATAACTCAAATATAAAACTATTACAATATTTAACAAACACAATTGTATATATATATGGAATCTATAAGGCGTTTGTGCATCTCACAAGATCTAGTTCTATCTAAATTAGTATAGGTAATTTTATATAGAATTCATTAAGATCAATAAGATAATGTAATATATCGAGTACCTTTCCTTCTGCTCCATCATGTACCTAAACTAGAACAGGCTTGTAACCTTAACAGTTGAAGAGCAAGTACTTAAAAAAAAACTCATTCAATTCTTCGAAAACATTTCTAATAACATTTTAAGGACATTGTATAAATGTAGTAAAATTACTACTTATACAATATACTCGATAGTATTACTTTATGACATATATATATAAGAAACTATATTAGATTTGATTACAAATATAAAAGTGTTGTTTTAAACGTGTTACAATCTCTTTCTTTCTTTCTTGTAACATCTTTTTAACATTTTTTTTGTATAGAGAAGATACGAAAACAAATTAAAAAAAAAAACACAACTAAAAAATACACTATATACACTCTCACAAACAAATAAATAACTATAAAAATATAATGACAAAAAAAAAAATTATTTATAATTATAAAGAACTAAAATGTGTATCTGAGCTGTTAAATATGAACTGAAAACTCTGAGAATCAGTAAAAGGGTTAAAGATAATTATTTTCTTATATGAATATGAAGTGGCCATAACAATGTTTTATTTTTTTTATATTTTGTGGTTTTTGACTATAAAACTATGAATCTTATAAGATTTTCTTATAACTTATCGTTTTTTTATACATAAATGTATATATGTATTCAGTTTGATTCATTTAATAGTACATGTATATGTATAAAAATTAAAAATAAAAAAAAAACAAAATTACAATAACTAAAACAAGTATAGATTCACTAGACTAGATTTGATTTCCTTCAGAATTATCTTTCTAACACTTTATAACACTCAAAGTCTGACTGACAGACTTAGGCTATATTCTCTTGTATTGTGTTCCTTTTCCTTCTCTAAAATAAAGAAATATACGGTTAAGATAATATACAAAGTCTATGTAAAGATACATATACCTATTGAATATAGATATAAGTATAGGATGTTTGTATAAATATATATAAAATAATATCACAGGTAAGCGCTCCTAAATATGAAACCTGATTTTTTATTTTTTTATTATTATTGTGGTTTTCTGTTTTTTAATTCTCCTTTAATTTTTTTTTTCTCATAATAATAATGTGTATAGGAGTAAAATTGATAAGTGGATAACCTACATAAACATTGACGAGATCATGGGTATATTTTGTACACATACAAAAATAAACAAAAAAATAAGGAAATTTATACATATATATATAGTTAGGTACATTATTATCTTATCGGTGAATAAAAATTAAAAAAAAAAACAAAATTCAAAATTGAAAATTTGAAAAGGAATAAAAATAAACAAATTCTCATGTTTCGTTGTATTTCAAGTGTTTTTGGTTTTTATAAGTTTTTAACTTTGTTTTTCTTATTCCTTTAATAAATCGCGAGAATTCATCGCAATTAGAACCGTATTATTATTAAAGAAAAAATTTGCTAGAAAGTTCCAGTTCATATGCGACGGAATTCACTTTATGGCTCTTCGAATGATTGTTTTCGAAAATTTAACTTTAATACCTTTTAGTTGGTAATTGATAGAGTCAAGAATGGTATTTTGTATTTAATCAATCGGATAACATCTTAAGATAATATTTTTGTTAAAGATTATAACGCTTAAATATTCTTCTAACAGTTTTGATTAAAAATTTGAATATGAACTGACTCCTAAGCTATATTTTAGTGTGCGCCAGTTAACATTAATCAGATAATCAAATATTTTTTTAAAAAGTTTTTGTTGCATTAAAAACATATTTCGTAAGTCAATGCTATTTTGAATGTTAAAAAAACAAATTGCTTATTAAACAACCAAGATTACAAATTTGATCACTTGATTAAGCAGTTGGTGTAATAGACCCGAGATTTAAAATTTGAATTCTATTACAATTCAAAAATTCAACTTCCATGCATTTTTGATCCTGGAAAATTCAATATAAATTTAACAAAGTTAATCCTAACGATTATTTAAAAAAATTGCCTGAAGAGAACTTTTAATCAATTTATTGTGGAGTAAGTGGTAACCCTCAATATAAATATAATATGTTTTCCTTTAACATGTAATATTGAAAAACCCAAACAAAAATAGAAAAAATTAACAAAAGAAATGATAAAGCAAAACATATAGAACAAGGAAAAGTTCAAAGTCCAAAATGCGCTTTAAATGCAATACTAATATGAAAATACAATATAACGTGAATTGTATATATATATAAGAGTATACAAACGAAGAGAGAAGAATAGCTTAAGTTTTTAGAATTGGAAGTTTAAAAAAATACTGCCGGTGCCGCTGTTTGCTTGCTCGTGTCTTTAAGAAATCTTGATAATAATTTTTTTTTTTTTTTTGTATTTGGTCTCCAATTTAAACTTTAAAGTGATTGTTATGTGTTTTTGTTATTTCTTGTATATTTAAATAGATTTACTTTTATAAGTACTTATAGTTTTAATTTTTTCCATTTTTCTATTATATTGTATATTTATGAAAACTGTGTGTTGAGTTCAAGTATATTATTTCTATTTTTAGGAATAGATCAACTAACCAACCAAACAAAACCAATTGGATAATCAAAAAATAAAAAAATAAAAATTGGTTAATAAACAAAGAAAATACCCAGTAAACCATCTATTCAGTTTCTTGAAGTTAGTTAGATTTATAGTTTGACTTTTGAAGTTTTTTTTCATTGTTGTTTTGATTTTTAATAATCACGTTTTAAGAAACGTACTTAAGAAATTGGGTGCAGAAGTACTTAAAAGTATATTTTTTTTTATTAAAAAGTAGATTTTTTATCAGTGGCTATAGGTATAGATTATATAGGTATATATATTATACCTATAGTATATAGTATAGTATATAACGGAATGAACAAAGAAAAGTTTTAATAATGTATATGGAATAGAGAGAAAATATGATATAATAAAAATGATCAGGATATTTTCAAAAGACAAGTGTGAGATTTCAATATAAAGTTTACATTGTATTGCAACTTAAGGATTTAATAAAATTTCTTGAGTTAAACTTTAATATCTTCTTCAGTTACAGTTATATTACAATCGTAATACATGACAACTTTCACGAAAACCCCACTTTACTATAAAAAGCCGCGCGCAACTGCGGCGCAAAAGGGAAAGGGAAAGAGTGTTCATTACGGAAAGTACTAAAACAGCGCCTTCGGTATTTTAACTAACATTATATTATAAACTTTGTTCCTTATGTTGTAAGTTCGATCCTTTTGAAATAAGATCAAAAGACACTCAAACTTGACCAAAGAATATGTGATCCTTAAGCAAAACGGGTTTGTAATAATGTGATAAAAGCTAAACGCTGCTAAAAAATTCAGCGGTGCGATGTAATTTGACAACGTTTAATTTAAATTTGAAAACAATTGTCATAATTCCAACTTAAATCCTAATTCCCAATAAACAATTATAAAATTAAAGGAAATTTTAATCAATTGATTAAAAAATTTTTATATAAATACATACAAATCAAATGTAAATCAATAAAAACTATCTTTAAAATTTAATTATTAAAAGAAATAAAATTTATAACAACTTACTCCTAAGTTCATTTTAAAAAAGAAGTATACAAACATAAGTAGTAATGTATTCCATCTTGATTCCATTTTAAACTCTACAGGAGATTACACAAATGAATATTTCAATTTACATCAGTTCATTCTAAGGTTAATTGAATTATATATATATTTATAAACCATTTAGTATTCAAGTTTTATATTTTTATAGAGAATATCTATGTAAGTATATTTCAAAAAAAAAAAAATTGATCATTCATTTTATTTGACAAATATTATATTCTTCATACGAAAATATTAAAAAAAAAATGAATTAAATACAATAATTTAAATTTAAATTAAAAATCCATGAAGTTAATGTACTTTATAGGTAATTTTTTATTATAGAATAATCTTTATCAATGATTTACAAAACAATTTTAAGCCACACCTGTTGTTGCAATTTGCTTTAGGTTCATAAAAATACTTGAACTCAGCATGTAAATTGAATATTTCATATTAGTATTAAGAGCCATATTAAAATAAATATTAAAGTGACATTATGACATATATGAAATCTTTTGGTATTTTAATATGGCTGCATTTACAAAATATTTTTTTACTATTCATTTTATACTCATGTAAAGTTTTAATTATAAAGGTTTTTTAGAAGAATTCGATATACCTAAGTTTATTTAATAAAATAGTTTATCATATACTTCAGTAAAAAGGGTAGAAGAACCTCTTAAGGTTTTATGAGAGTCATTAGCGCGGGAGAATGCCTTTAAATAATATCTGACTAAATGACAAGGGAGCAACGAAGTATCTAACATTATCAAGAAAAACTCAATATATAATCATCTAGCAAAGAGATTTCCAATATAGCCCCCGAATTGAAATGACTAATAAAGCTGACGAAATCATCATAAATTTTAATAAAGCCCTTAAATTTGTTATGGGAAGAAATGGGGGCAGTCCACTCATGTGTACCTCTTTAAAAATTTATATCTTAATTTTTTTTTTTTAAGCGCTAACTGTTCACCTGATAGGCTAATAAGCCTGTCTCTACCATAGGTACATGTTGGAAAAGGGGGTCATATTATATTCGTGTTATTAAAATTGGTCTTATTGAATTCCACATACAATTAAAACATGAGATAGTACTAGGCCTTATAACATGTAGAAACGTCTTAGATTTTCAATAGATACAATTCTACTTTTGTTTGTATTGTAAAATTTTGTATTTAAGTTATATGGTATTCTATATCTGCGAATTATATTATTCAATTAAATTATTTGTTTATATTTTGCATTTGTTTATATTGTTATATTAATGTATATTTTATTAAAAATATATAATTATTAATTGTTGATTATGCCATTAATTTGAACCCAATGGCGAATGGTAGCTGAATCGAGCCGAAAACCAGAAAAGTTTTTTCTCTTTCACAAGAATTCGAACCTGGGGCTTTCCGCATGAAATATCAGCACTCAACCACTATGCCAACCAGCATTTAAAGCTATTAAATATTAAACTCTAATTTAAGTACAACAATTCTGATCAACCGAACTTGTATGAGCAGCAGTGTTACCATTTGATACTACCAAGAGCAAGTGATGTTGTATTAAAACATAGAATTCATATATTTCATTACAAACTTAAATTTAAATTTCTATTAGTCGGAGCAAATATTTTATTAATAGTATACTATATATATAATGTCATTTGTCAGTCTGATCTAATTATCTAATAAAATATTTGGAATGGAACCAAATAACAAATTAAATTGTAACAATTCAATTAATTAATTATATTCACTATATTATAATTAATTGATCCAAAAAAACGACTCAACTAAATATGAAAATATTGTTTTTAAAAAAACTTTTAATATAACTAATTAAATTATAATTTAATTTAAATCGTTTTACTTTAAATAGGGTATTAAATATTATAATTTAACCTTGTAACTATTTTGTTTTTCTATTTGTCAAAAGTATTTCAATTAAAATATTAAAAATTTCAATAATAATTATAAAAAAAAATCCGATTAAAATTTAAATAAATAAAAAAACAAATCCGTTGAAAAATTTTATGAAATTTAAAAAAAGTCATGGGTTAAATTAATTTATTTCTAAATTCTTTAATATTAAATTAAAGGTGTAATAATAGATTTTGTTCAAATGAAAGTGATGTATTTAATAAATTAGTTGACACTTGCATAATTTTCATACTTTTTAAAATGGTAATTGTTTTATTTAACCCGCCATCCCGCCATCCCGCCATCTTTTGAAGTAAATTGAAAAATTAAAAATAAACTTTTAGGGCATCTTTAATTTAAAATAAGAAAAAGAGTAATGTTTACTATGTCAAATCTAGGATATTTGCACAAATGTAATATCATCCATTTTAAGGAAAACTATTTATGTATTATCTTTAAAATTTAAAAGAAAACTAATATTTAAAATATTTGACAGTTATATGACAGCTAGAGTATATATTTCAGTCGTCGTCTTAGTCACGTCACATCTCAATATTAGCATAACCTTACCACTATATTGGGTTGAGTATAAATTTATTTATTTATTTATTTATTTTATTTATTTATTATACTGCTTAACACAAACGGTTTACAAAAAATCATACAAATAACAATTAAAATTATACAATTAAAATCAATATAAAAAATTACATATTTGACTAATTATAAATATGTTCAAACTAAAATTAAAATTAAAAGTTAAAAATTATAAACTTTACATTACTACAAGAAAAACAAAACAAAAATAATCCTAATAATAGCGATTGTATAATTTTTGTTTTTGGGAGTGTTTTGAAAGTGTAAAGTCAATATAATGTTTATGTTTATTACCTATAATAAGCATTCTATTAATAGGTTCGAATTTGCCATAGTTAGTCCTATGATTATTAGTTTTAAATAAATTGCAAGAGCGAAGGCGTTGAAGATTTCTAATAATAATTTTACTAGAAATTAAATTAGATTTAACGTTACCCTTGACGATTTCTGTAATAAAAATGACATCAGAAACTTCATGTCGAAAATTTAAAGTACACAAATCAATTAATTTTAGCCTTTGTTCATATGGTGGTAAAATAATGGGATTCGACCCCAAATAAAACCAAATAAAACTGTTAAGGAGGTATAAGTAAGATAAATAAAGATATTCTAGTAAGCTTTATAAATACTGAATTAATTATCATTTTAATATATAAAACCGTTGGTGCGTTTGTGTGAAAGCTCATCATACCTAAATCAATTCTCATATTAAAGTTATATTTACAACGTATGTTCATTTGGCGCTCCGGATGGTTTTTTGTTTTTTTTTAGGTGGCGCTAAAGTCATAACTGCAACTTCAAACAACTTTAAAGGTTTTTTATACTAAAACTATCTTCTGATCACCTAATCGGCATAAAATGTTCCAAGCTAACAAATCATCACTACCCATTATGATTATCCTATTGATTCTGTATATCTAATAAACTGTCAAGTTACACTTGTGGTGCAAGTATTTTTTATTCTAAACTTTTTTGTTCTAAAATAAAAATGGTTTCACTGATGCACTTCAAAATATTGTATACGTGTTGCTGTCTAAAAATCGGGTTGACTATTTTAACAGACTTAGAATTTTATGACCCATTATTAGCACGCAGTGATAGAAAAGTCGTTTTAAAAAATTATTTTAATACATTCTAGAAATAACATGTTATTTTTGGGTTAACTTTTGCCTATAACATCAATTTCAATTAAAAACCGATTGCGAGAAGTAGCAACGCGCGCCGTGTCTTAGCTAGTATTAAAATAAATTTCTATAAATATCTTAAATAAGAATACTAAAAGAAAGTTCTAACAACTGAAACATTTATATCACAAAATATTTAAAAAAACAAAAATTATTTGGCAAACATAAAAAGATACGGTTACCTTGAATTCAAACTAATCTGTAACATATTTTATTCTCTAATCTCTATTTACTTAACCTAATTTCAATTAATAAAATATGCGTACTAGCAGCCGCCTACATGTTTTTTAAAACTAATTACTATAAATAAATAATTTATTTAAACGTTTGATTTGTAATTAAACTAAAAACAATCGGATTATCTCATACTGAAATATTTAGGACATTCGAAATTTAGATTCTAGACGTACTAAAAACAAATATATAAAAATTCTAATTTTTCATTAAAATAAACAAAAATGAAATGTTTAATCTTTTAGTATCTAAACATTTACTATAGGTAGGTAGGTGCACCAAATTCACAACAATGTTGACAAAACAAATTACCACAAAAATAAACAGAAATAGTTGGCTACCCTCATTTAAACTGACCTTCTTTCAAGATAATTCTCAATCAAATTAATTTTGTTTTTGTACTAAATGACGTAATAATTTGTGCGAAAATTTTTTCAATCTTCAAATAACTCTCAAAATTATATTTTCATTTTAATTTTTTTCCTCAATTTAAAATTATTGTTTTAATTTTAAAAAATTATTTCTAGTTCAATGTCACTGCGTGTAAAAAAATTAATGGGGGGGAAATTATTTTAAATTGCTGTCAGTTTTGTAGTAAAAAAAAAAATTAAATACTTACTTGAGAAAATTTTGAAAAATGGTAATGGTGCTGTTCCCCTAATGACATCTGTTACATGTCATTCAAAAATAATTATGAATATATAGATTTGTATTACAAAATTGTTTTAAATATTATTTTAATGATCATATTGATCAAGTGATCATAAATAAATATTAGTTTGTATTTATTTATGTTTTAAATGTTTTCAGTTATAATTATTAATATGAAAAATGTGGCGCAATTTAGTTATAACTTGACAGAACTGTCAAAATAAATAAAAAGTATAACTGATATCCTATAAAAGATTAATATATTAGAAACAATTAATTGAATTTAATGGGTCATATTTATTTTACATATAGTAATAAAATGTATTTCCTGAGGTTTGATGACAAATTAACGCGCATGTAACACCCCTCCTTTAAGTTGTCCTACAAAATGAATGTGAAATTTGATTTGTCAATTTATGAACTGCTTAAAGAAGGCTGGAGCATGCTGGTGTTTCTGTCAAAGCAAGCACTTATGTAAATTCAATTAGGGAAAATTAACTAGAATTAAATACTTAGGAATAAATCTTAGAATGAGTTTCAAAGACAATTTCCCTTTAAAATGTAGGTATTCGATGAGAAAATGAAAAGCTAGCATTCATGTTACACTTCTCCTTAAAGTCGTTTTACAATATGAGAGCTTAACTTCATTCATTAAATAATGAAAAATTAAATCTACTGTGTCGAATTGTTATGATGTTAGATCACGGCTTATAGAAATTTATTTTTTATGCGCATGTCGAAATTATGGAACCATATTCCGTCCAATGTGTTCCCTAAAGTTATTAATTCGTATGTGTACGGCTTCATTAAATTTAATAAGAATATTAATATCTTTCTCCTCAATATCCCACTAAACCAAAATTCCCCCATAATCCAAAATTTCCAAATACCTTCCCATAATTCCAAAATTTATCTATATTCCCATTCCTGTAACCAAACTATAAATTTATATAACAGGTTCTTTTCTAAAGTTTGATTCAAAAAGAATTTGGTTTTTGTGGGTTAAACTTGCACACTATCCAAAGAAACACCGCACAGTTTCAATTGCTGGCTTTCGAGCGTTCAAAAAACTATATAAATTCAAGTTAAGAAATTGAAGCGAGATTACGTACTTGAGCCTAAAACTTTAAATGAACTCCAAATCAATTTTCCGCCAAAATAGAGATATTTGATTAGAAAATGAAGATGGGAATTAAAAGAACACGAAACATTTGAAAAAGAAAAGTATCCTGTTATGTTAATTGAAACAACCAAATATAAAAGGGAGTTAAACCTATTTATAAGAGTTGACTCCGTATACATCAGAGTATGATGACGAACTTATGTCAAAACTGTCATTATAAAACGAAAGGAAATAAAACTTCTTTAAAAAAGATTTATTACATATTCACTAGAATTCTTTTAAAATGTTTTTCTCATTATTTATTGAAATATACATAATTATTCTACATAAAATTGTTCCTATATAAATAAAAACAAATTATTTAATAAAATTAATTGCTTTCTTTTAAATAGATGAAACTGCATTTAATAAAACATTCTAATATTTTAAAATCTTTTCTTTTTTTTTTTTAATTTCAAGAAAACAAAACTAAAAACAAATCATTTTTCAAAAAACTGAAAACAAAATGGGAAAGAAACATTAAATAAATTCAAAAAAAAAAAATCTCAAGAGAAAAATTGAAATATTCCCACTGGAATTACGTTTCACGCTACTGTTATTTGCGGTTAACATTTCATATATACAGCATACACTGTATACAAAAAAATAGAAAAAAAAATAATTTGACATGCAAATTGTTACCGTTATCATACTTAAATTCTAATAATTTATTTTTGTTTTATTGTTTTATTTTTTTCCACAACGATTGTTTACTCTATTGTAAACATAACCTCACTTTTAATATTGCAGAAAGATGATCTAAAATCTGTTGAATTGTTTTAATTTATGATTTAACTAGTTTTTTTTGTTTTTTTTTTTTTAAATAATAAAACAGGTGTAACATGCGTTTTAATTAATTGCAGGTAATTAAAATTAAATTTTATATGTTAATTATTATAATATATGTATATAAGATTTAAGTATTAAAAAATGTTTCATTTGAATTTAAATTAAGTAAGAATCTTAAGGGAGGAATATTTTAAAAAATTTAATTTCGAAATATGAATTTTAGGTCATATAAATAACTGTAATTATGTAAATTAACATAACTATAGTCATTGAAAATTGAAGGGTTTTTTGATCAAAGCATGTAATAACCTTCAAAACAAAAACATTAATAAAATAATCTAAATATATAATTAAGAATATTCTTAGACACATATATATTTTTTTAGGTGATAACAGTTAAATATTTAGACTAATATAGAATCAAAAGATGCATCGGATCAAAGTCGAAAAGTAAGTGTTTGGCCTAATGCAGTGGGTTCTACGAGCTGCTATACAACTTATTTGTTAATATATGGATAACTTAATATACTTTAATACTTATAATGAAACTTAAATATCTTAAATGTTGTCAGAAGTATTTGATTTTAATGGACATCATTTGCACAAAATATAATTGGTGTTGTGTAAGAGGTTCAAATAGATGCCTTACAACTTTTATACATAACTCAAAATCTATTAAATTGTGTATTTGAAATTTTGCGAAAAATAAATAACATCAGGATGGTACAATGTTTATATTATGTATGATCATTATTCTAGAAATGACACAGTCTACAACTCTACATTCGTTTTTGTTCATGGGAACCCCTTTAATTTGAACAGAATAGCGAGTGGTGACTAGATTGATTTGAAAAGCATATTAAAATTTGTTCACTCTTACTAAGATTGGAAACCGAGCCTCTCAAATGAAAGTTTGGCATTCTAATCCAGTCCTATAATATATATTCAGTAATTGTAGGTATGTGAAATTAAAATTCGAATCGTACATTTGCAATTGAACAACAAAAAAAGCCTATAAATTTTAACAAGCAGTTAATATCGCATTTATCACTATCATCAAAAAAATACAAAGAATTAATCTACATATTTCATCATAATTTAGAAAATGGATTCTACAAGGTAAATTCTACATTAACTTATTATAAGTTTTTATTTAGTTTTCAGTGTTCAAATAATTCAAAGTATTTTGGAAAAATTAATTTTACAGACTTAAATGATGTTTCTAACAAATAGAGTATGTATTGAAAATAATTTCACCACTGTGGTGAAAGTGAATAAAAAGTAACAATGTTTGAATTTGAAATTAAAAAAAAAAAAAACCTTATTTGTATACTTAATTAAAAATTTTATCACGAAAAACAAATTTCTATTCAAAATTTGAATGATGGGCCCTAAAAAGCCACTACACCATCTACACTATCTCATCACTTAAACAAAAAATCGTTCAAAGTGAAATATTATTTAAGAATATAAACATGTATTGAAAAATGGAAACCAGAAGTCTACTCAATCTGTATATACTTATATTTAGATGTTTGAAAATTGAATTACATGTCAAACATGCCCAATTTTTAAACAAATAAATTATTTTCTTTTCAAAAATAACAAAATAAAATTCAGATCATCTTTCTTCAAAGAAAATTTTTTTAGTTTAATCACAAACTAATTATTTTTTTTTGGATTTTGATAATAACTATAAATAATATTCAACCCACGCATTTTATTCATCTTAAAACAAAAATTATGAACATTATTTTAGATGTCATATAAGTTTGAAGTTTGAACTCAAAATAATATTTTTACATATCATCACATACACCAGTCTTAAACTAATTGGGTTTTTTTTTTTATCTTTATTTGTAGTTGTTTTAAAAAAGGTGAATCTGTCAACAACCTTAAATTAATTTTAAATAAGTTGTCATTTAAGTCAAGACAATAAAAATCAGTCAAAAATAAAATTATCAAGTATTTGCAATTACTTACATGATTTAGGCGTGCTGCTATTTTTGAATGTTCCTCTTGATAAGTTTTACGTGCTTTACGTTTATCTTGTGATAAATGTGATAATTTTTCACATACAACTTCTAATAATTCAGCATTTGATTTAAATTGTTTAGCTTGTTGATCTAATTCATCCATATAATTACGCCATGATTTTGTTATTTGGCTGCCTATAAAATAACAAAAAAAAATTAAAATCGTTTTAAAATATTATTTAAAAAAAAAAAAAAACTAATAAAAACTATTTATTTAGTTGAACATTTTTAAATTTAGTAATTAAAGTAGGTTAAAATGTCAAAATCTGTACAAAAAAATAGAAAAATAAATAAATAATTGGGAAACAGAGCAAAGGAATCAAATATTTAAAAAAAAGAAAACATTAGCTATAGAATTAATTAATTGAAAACAAATATGAATTGACTGAATGAGAATCTAAGAATAACCACATAGAAGTATGATCTAAGATAAAAATTATATGTTTATTTTCTTAAAAAAATTTTTATCTGTGAAAAACTAGATGACAAATATAGATTTTCCACATTGATGGTTTACTCTAATAGTCTAATAAATAATTTGTACAAGGAAGTAAAAATCATAAGAATAGATAATTTTATTATAAAATTGATTAGAAATCATTATGATAGAGCACAAAACACTCCAGAAAATGGTTTGATATCATAGTTTATATCAGATATATTTTACCACAATGAGGAGAACATTGAAAAGATTTTGCTCACAAGCTATAAAGCACCTGAGTATTTCATCTTTTTAGACAAAAATAGATATATTCAATAATATAATTTTATCCATACTACGATATCCATATAACAGACGGGCTACATCCAATTGGTCTTAGAATATAATCCAAGCAATGTAAACGAAGAAAATTTGATATCGGTCTTAAATAAATTACTAAAAAGAGACCATTGATGGTCGAAAAATAGCACTAAGTACTTTATACAAATTGTTTAACCAAAGTTAACCCTTTTAAGTTAGGCTAAGTTGATTTAAGTTTTAAAATCAGACACTGTTTGGTTTTTTCATATACTTATTAATAATATTGTAAAATTTTTAATTTGAATGGTGTTTTAAATACTATGATCAATCTAAAAATTCTACGAAATTCGAAAGGAAACGATATAATTTCATAAGTAGTTAAATAAAAATATTACAACTAAATATTAGTAATTAATGATTACTGATTTGATTACATAATAAATAGATACCGTCTGTTCTTTACTCATATAAGCAAACAAATATTGATAAGAATATAAAAAAAAAAATTGCAGATAAAAAAAAAAAAAACATTTAAAAAATATTTTAAAAGTAGTTTACCTACTAAAAATAAGTAGGTATTTCCTTCCGAAAACACTAAAACTATATTTATTCATAAGTTTTTTATTTTTTATAAATGATTTCTAAATAAATAATTCTAAAAAGTTAATAATTAAAAGTGTTAAGGGAAATAAGTTTAAGTTTTTTTGTTTAATTTAAATTAAATTATAAGTAGTTAAAATTTTTTTTAATTATCTCCGTTTTATAACCATTTTATATTTTACTTTTTATAATTACTAATTAAAGTGATAAGTACTTTGCTACTTTGTATTTATTAAGTTCTAATTATTTAATAACTAGTTAATTTAATGATTACTTGTTGGGTAATTAATAACTATGAAAGATACAAACATTTATTATTTCAAATAAAATTTTATGAGTTCTTAACGGAAAACAGGGTTCATGATGTTTGTTTAATCCACTATAATTTTTTTCAAATATGAGTTTTAAGTACCATAACTTAAAAAAATAAACTTAGGTATTTTTAATAATTGTTAATTATATATAGAACTAAATAAATAAGTAGTATATTAAAATTCTAATATCTTATCTATTAAAAAAAAATCCCTATTCTATTCATATTAAAGTTTTATATATATACTACTTATATATGTATACTTTAAATCAAATATTTAAATAATAGTAAAATATATTATTTATTAGGTCTCAGGGTGTTTAATAAATAACTTTTTATTACACGTGGATTTTAATTGTATAAGAATTATTAAACTTTTTGATTTTAAGTAATGAATGAAGAAAACTATTTATTACCAACATTTTTTTTGGCTTTAATTTATATGTGCTACGATGTTTCTTAATTAAATATTAAATATAAATTTTAAAATTCATTGAAATTCGAAATTTTTACCAAAAAATTTGTTTGATTTTAAATTGTAAATAAATTTTGGAATTTGAAAAATATATTTAGGTTAATCACTTATCTTTATCTTTGTTTACTTATTAATAAAAATATTTGTATATAAAACTAAGTGCCCCAAAACTATTTTTCATGTTGATGAGAATTAAAGTTCAAAGAATTTGAGTTTAATTTAAGAACTATCTAGAGTTTAAATCTATGGACTTAACAACTTGTGTAAGTGGTTTAAAAAATGTTGAGACTTAAATTTAATAGATACGTTCATTATAAATACACTTATGAAAAGGGATTAGAATCCAATCAAATAAATATTGGGATCACACTTATCACTTGTTATGCCATAATATATAAAATAATATAATCCATGGACTTAAATACTTTTCTATATTTTTTCTAATTCACCTTTAATTAGAATTAATATAAATTAACATTTACTTAGCTTATAACTTATAAATTATTATTCATAAAATTTGGACTTTAATTCATTGGTCTTAAATTCACATCAGCATTTTTTTTAAATCAAAAATAGCTTGAATAAATATTGAAAACCTTATTTAAGTCATTTTGATAATGATTTAATTCAATTTAAATAATTTCTTCAATTTAATTTAAATCAATGAACAATTGTTTGATTATGTTAAACTATTTTAAGGAGTAAATATTATCGAAACCATACTGTATGTTTATTAGGTACTATGTATACGAAAAGTAATGTATATCATAATTTATATCCAGTACTCAATTATTAATAATAAATATTTAGAAAATTTTGTGTTTATTTTCTAAGAAAATATGTAATACTTAACCTAAAAACAAAATTTTTTTATGTTTTTTTAAAATATTTATTGCAGATCAAATAGAGAATCATCTCTTGTTTTCATTAAATTTTAAATACGTATTAAATATTAATATTGATCATAGCTTTCGTTATTCGAAATGTGGTTTATCAAACAAATTTAAAATACATCAGAAACTTAAGAAAGCCTAAAGTAATTACACAGAACTAAATATTGAAAATGGAATGTATAACTATGACTACTTAACTATAAAAAAAATTTTAAAAAAATCAATTTGAGGAAAACCAAATTTAATTAAAGACATAATTAATTAAAAAAAAATTACATACCTTGTAATTCATCAGCACGATCAATTTTTAATCCTTGCTGTGCTACGCTAGCTAAACTGATTGCATATTCACGATCACATTTAGCTTTAACTTGTATTGAACGTTTCATTAATTCCATTAAACGTAATTCAGCTTCTTGACGTCCAATAATTGCTTCATGAGCCGCTCGGCTTTGTAGAGCCGAAGAAAAGCCCATTCTTGCAATTTGTAATTTCCCTTTTAGTTTCACAATTTTTTTTTTTTTTATTTCCCCCAATTATTTTAATTTTTCACTATTCTATTAAATTTTATATTTAAAATTTAATTTTCTTATTATTTAATAAATTTTATTTATATTTTTTTTTTTTATTTATTTTGCAAAAAACACATTTTAATGAAATTCATTGAACAATTTTTAGTTTGTTTTATTTTAGTTTAAATAAATATCACTATTTTCGATTTTATATCCTTTAAATATAATATAAAATAAATTTTTTTATTATTTAATTTTATTTTAATTTATAATTTTTTTTTTAAAAATTAAAATTTTATTAATGCTAGGTGTGTGGTCATCGGCCTGGAATGGTTTCCATGTTCCATAGTTTAAAAAAAATTAAATAAGAATTTCTTTGTAAATTTAACTATAATAAAACTGTGTGACTGATGGTGTGTTGTACAGTTAACTATAGGATACTATCATATTATTAAATTTAAAAAACAGTCTTTGATTTTAAAATGAAGATTTATTGCAAAAAAACAAAACAGAATATAAGATAAACAAAGCCTAAAAATAGCTTTTGAACTTTAAATAATAAATTAACATTAACATCTTAGTAAACAAATATTAGATATTCTAACGGATTTATATGTCAAATATGTCAAAAAGGCCTGAATGATTGAAAGGAATTATTACAAAATAAAAATCAAATATATAACACCAGATATTCAACATATATTTATATACATAGATAAACCAAAATGCTGATATAAATAAAATTAAAAAAAAAAATTAAAAAATATTTTCACAGCTGAAAGCAATGTGAAAATTTTTTTTTGGCTAATGTAAATTTATTCTACAATAAATTTAAATATTAAAAATGTTTAAGAATAAAAATAAATATAAAATACACAAAAACCTCTGAGATGAAAACTACAGACAGATGAAAAATAAAAAAAAAATAAAAAACCGCCAATAACAAAAGAACAACAACGTTGTATACACAATAAAATAATGTTGTCACGATCCCTCGCAAAAATTAATTTTTTTTTTTTTTATTTAAATTAAAAATTAAAAAAAAAAATAAAAAATTATATTCTCAGTTGTTGTAATTATTCTAGGCATAGTTTTTTCATTTTAATTATTATTTATTGAGGCAATCTGTATGTTTGACGTTTGATCTGAAATTTAAAGGTTGATTCACAATTAACTTTTCACTGATACGACATTAATTCCTAATTTGACGTTTGTAATAAGACTTGCCGATTTTGATTGAAGTTTTAAAAGTTGAAACTTGTTTATATTTTGATATAAAGTAGGGTATTTTTTTAATTATTTAATTTATGCCGCTTATAATTAAATTAGGAGCCTATGTGTAACGCAGAGTATAACCAAATATTGTTAAGACTACTTTTATAGCGCAAGGACTCTCAGCTGTGTTCTTCGGAAACCGGAATATAGGACTGAAATTGTATATATAAAGTTCAACATTGATTTTTCTCTAATTGTACTAAATAGAATTAAAATATTAAATTGAATAGAATATCTTATAGGTAAATAAATATCGAAACTATTTGTGATTTATGAATCATTATAAAAATATTCAAATTTTTTTACCCTTTAAATTTTATTTTTATTTTATTATTAAATATTTAAATAAATGAACTTTTTCAAAGTTTTACATTGCCATTGATAAATTTTTCTGGTTGTGAAGATCATTAATTCACAATAATTATTCTATTTTTGTTTTTTTTTTTTTAAATAAGTCTTTAAAAATTTTTAATTGTTTTAATGATGGCAATGAATTTTATTTAATCATATTATATTTTTTCAAAGATTGGAATTTTAAAAAATTTTTATTTCAATGAAAGAAAACTATATATTTATTATGAAAAGTGATTTAAGTGTACTTATATGATTGCATTCACTGTATAATATTTACTTGAATTTTTCAAAAGAGTAACATACATTAACATATCATACATATATATTAACATATCATAGACAGAATTTATCTATACAACATTTTTTATTAATATTATACATTTAATCATTTAACATTTTTGCAAATTAAAAATATTAAGAGCATGAATTGAACTTTTACATATTGTGATCAAGGACAAGTGAATTAATTGACAAGTGCATGATATGAAATTCAATTGAATTTGACTTTTCAATTTTTTATAATAGTTGTCAGATTATATTTAGGTTAAATTAAATGTTTTTAAGAAAAATTTAAAGGTACTTAACATAAAAATATTTATAAAAGAACTGCTTATCTGTTTTGTAAATGTCTACTAGGTAATACTTTTGAAGAAATTAAAAATATTTTGCCAAAAATTCAAGCCTACCGTTGAAATACACGCTTAGCAGTACGATCTCATTTGTTTACTGTAGAGCTTTTTCAAATTAGAAATCTGAAATATATCGTCGGGTTACCGCCATAGTCACGAAACTGCTTTTTTCGCTTTTTTGACTTATTAATGCAAAAATATAGAAAATAATGAGATCTATATTATGCCAAAGACACGAATATCTTAATCTTATTTATTGCTTTGTAATTCAATTTCCTTATTTTCATAAACTAACGAAAAATCATTTATTTCATATTTTCTTGGTGCCAAAGTCGCGAAAATTAAGTTCTACTATTTTTCAGTTTCGTGACTTTGGCGGTAACCCGACGATATGAACTCTTTCATAAATCGCATTTCTTAATTGTGGAACAGTACTTTTGAATTCTATTGTAAATTTGTGAAACTGTGGTAACTCTAATTTGGCTAAATTTGATTAAATGTCATAAGTAACTGTTTTTTTTCAAGTGTCATATTTCAACGTAGTGGTAGGTATTTATATTGAAATCTGTAATCACTTTATAAAATCAAATTTGTCAAAATTTGAATTTAATTTTGTTTTCCTTAGATCTTAAAGACAATCTAACGAATTATTGTATTAAATTCAAGTTCATGAGAAATTTTTAATTTTCTTTCCTCACTATTGTCAAAATTTCAAATAGAAATAGTTTTAATAACTTATTCTTTACTTTTATATAATAAAGTTATAAAGAAAATAAAAAAATTCCCATAGTTAAAAATTATTGGCTTATCATTTTTGGATTTACATAATTTAATTAATTATAATAATTAATAAAATTGTTTTATCATATAATTAAGGAAGTGGGGTAATAAAAATTAATGTTTTATCAAAATCATTCAATATCATGAAAATTAAAATATTTCAGATTAACAGTTTCTCTAATTAATCTATTAGATTTAGTTATCAATTACTTATAATTAAATACTTAATTAATAAAAACTTTTAGAAATGAAATTACATTCACACTATTTAAAACACACTTCACACTTAAAATTTAAGGCGCCATTGAATGTATGTAAATACATTCTCATTAAAATTTATCAAATTTAAATTTAATGCAGACAAATCTTCAATAAATCATTGCAGTCATTGCATTGCAATCATTATACAACCACTTTCAAATCTGGCTTAAGCAGTTTTATTTACAAAATTAATTAAGTGAATGTAAATTTTATTTTTAAATTTACTTTTCTTTTAATCAAAGCGACTATTTTAATTTAATCTAACTATTTGATTTTATTAACATTTGAAAAAAACATTTAAGTAAATTTATGATGTCAAAAATTTTTTAAAAAATAATTAAAAAAAAAAAAATAAACAGATTTACAAGCTTTTAATAAAATTTTGACATTTGAACACATTTTATTTTTTTAAGATAATAAATTGCAAAATTAATTTACAAATTACATTAAATTAAAATCATTAATAAAAATTATTAAATATTTAAATTTTTAAAAAATAAAATTCATTTTGCTTAAATATATTGATTAGATTACAAGTTCGATATTTATTGAAATTTAAGTAGAGATTAATCAAATAATGTAAACACTTTCAAATAGAAATCTTATTTATTAAATGTCAAATTTATGCAATAGAAACTTTCTAAATTATTATCAAATCTAATATAACTGTATTCTAATATAAAAATTTAAGTTGAAATAATTAGAGTTGTTAATGCAAGTGATTTACAAATAGCACATAGGTATGAAAATTTTGAAACTTAATTAAAGGACAAGTTTTTACTACAGGGTAGCGGATTCCGGAATGAAACCAAATAAAAATTAAGAGTTCCAAAACTTTATTCGAAATTCATTTTTACATAGTTCCTTACATATTTTAAAAATCCTTTAAAAAACTAAAAAATAAAAAGTCCTCGTGTCTTGAGACCAGGAATGAATAGCATTTAATTTAAAAAAAGGTATTCAGCCAATTTTTAGTTTTATAAAATTGATTGATTAATTGATTGAAAAATTTCGACTTAAGTTATTGACTTTTTAAAGCCTTTCTTATTCCTTTTTAGTTTCTGCCACAAAATTGAGGAATTTATTCTTTTAATTCAATTTCTGGCACCTAAGATACGAGCAATGGATCTTTCTTATAAATTTTGAATCGGAAATATTCCGTAAAAGAACTTTATTATAAGGTCTCGGGTTCGAACTCCGGTCAGATCATATCAAATAAAAAAAATATCGTAAAACTGTATAATTATATCGTAATAGTGAATATCGTAATATAAAATAAGATTTAATATAAATATATAAATAATTCTTGTGTAGGATAACAAATAAATGTTTGCACAAAATTAAGATTTGTGTATTCATAATCTTAAAGCTACAGCCAGAGTAATTAAAGGCTTAGTGAATATAATGATACGATTAAAGAAACTGAAGGCTAGTCTGAATAGACTTGGTGAATGCTCTACACATCTTAAAGCAGTGGAAAAAGAAAAAAAAAAAAAAAACAACCAAGCAGGACTGTTAATCAGTGTTACCGCTTTCAATATATTATTGAATAAAATTAATATATAATCTAAATTTTTTTTAACTATTCTAATTCTAAATAAAAAAATATTTCCATCTAAAAAAAAATACACAAATTCTATTTATATTAATTTAGTCTTGATTGTAATAAAAAACCAGATCACCCAACAAAAATTGTATTAAAAAACTTTTCATTTCTTATATTTGTTTTTGTAAATTAATATTTATATCATAATCCAGTCTATACAGAAATCCCCCAAAAATAAATAAATAACATCAGAAAAATTTTTTTCGTAAAATTTTCAATTTATTTATGTTCTAAAATCATAAAAATTAAAAATCACATGAAAGTGAAATTGAAATAACAAAATTTAAATTTTCCCACTTTCATATTAGATATTATAAGGTAGATCAAATTTTTTTAATTTTCTTTATATCCGGTCCGATTTAAAAATTTAAATTCCTTTTTAAAATACAACACGTTTTAATGTTAATAGCCATACAATGATTCCTAGTCCACAGATATAAAATGTTGTGGTGAATTTTACAAATTAATTTAAAAAAAATATAATTAAAATTAATTTTTGAATGTAAAGACAATATTCAAACTTTCACATGATAATTTCAAATTTGTAATAGAAAACCACACTAATTTCGGAACACTTTTTTTTGTAAATTTTGACAAACTCTTAAGTATTATCACTTTTCTTTAATTCTAATTTTTTCTTTTTTTTTTTATTTTATTGTTTATATTTTGTCTTTTTCTTGTTTTTATTATTATTTTTTTTTTTCAATTATTTTTCGTAGTACATTTTTTTTTTTATTACTTAATTTTTAATTTCAAAAAAAAAAAAATTTGACACACATTTTGTTTATTTGGTTTTTACTCCAAAAATGAGTTGAAAAAAAACATTTAAAATTAAATAGGTAATAAAAAATTCTAAAAATAGGTACCCAAAACATTAACTTCAAATTAAATTAAGGCAATTTTGTATAGGTACCCAATGTATAATTATAATTAAAAAAAAAAAAAACAAAATTTAAATAAACAATTGAATAGAAATTTGGTAACTTTTAAGTATAAAAGTGTTTAAATTTTTGTTTTTATTTACAAAAAATAAAATTATAAACTAATCAACTTTTTTAATCAAATCTAATCAAATTTAAAACTAATCTTTAATTTTTTTTATTATAATTTTGTTATGGTTTAATTTTTATTGTTTTTATTTTTTTTTTATTAATCACTTGAATTTAAATTAATTTTATTTTAAGTTAAAATAAAGTTGTATATTAAAATACAAAATACAAAATATACAACACAAATAACACCTGAAATCAACCAAAATTCACCATAAAATTATTTACGGTAAAACGTGATTTTTTCCATATTTAGGTATAACATTTTTTTTTTATTTTTTTTTTTTTTTATTTTATCTTAAACTGCGTGAAAATCTCATCTAACAGTAAAAAAAAAAAAATAACAATTTTTTTTCGCAATTATTAAATTATTTGGAATTTTATACATACTTCGAAAATCGTATAGTAAAATATCGTAGAAAATGACAGAATCCCATACAGAGTATAAGACCGTAATAAATTGTTAGTAAAAACAAAAAAAAAACCAAATTAAAATATGACGGGAATATATATATATTTATATATAGGTATTATATATATAAAATTAAAATAAATACCAGAAAAAAAAAAAATATACAAAAAACAAAAAATATAAATAATTTTTTTTAAAATAAAATTTCGCAAACTCGCGACGCGCTCTTTAACCGGTGTGTCGTTGTTCTTAAAACGACGACAAAAACCACTCTAGTTTTGACAGTACTACAGTAGTGGCAAATAGCCAACATTTTACGATTTTACACATTTAAAATTTTTTTTTTTTCGTTTTTATTTTTATATGTTTTTTTTACTTCTTTCTTTTATATATGTTTGTAGGTATATAATGTATGTACTACATTCTATAAGTTGCATATAGATATGTTGTATATACAACAATATAAAACGACAAAACCGTATTGTGTAAAATGTAAATAATGAAAAAAATTGAGTAAATTTACTGTTGATTGTTTTGTTTTATTCCTCTCTTACTATACCTACGTATATTTTGTTGTAAAATGTACACACTGTGCACTTTACTGTGCTTTTGTATACTCTACTCTAATTTATTTTACGCCATAGTCCGTCCGTACTCTGTATTTCGTTTCGTATCGTCCGGTTGTTGGAAGATAGGGTAGGTCTTTGAAGGAGGAGAAGGAGGATTCTAGAAATATATAGGATAGGAGTATAGTAGGATTCTCAATTTTTGTTTTCTTAAATGTCTCACACAAACAAAATATAAGCAATTTTTAAGTTTAGAAGCTTATAAAATATAACTAACTATTTTCAGAAAATTTTAAACTTGTTTTTTTTTTTTTTCATTTAAAAACCAATTAAAAAAAAATAATAATAAAAAATTATTTTCTAATGTTTTGTGATTGTATTTCGTTATCTGGCTATTTTGTGTATATTGTGATTTGCGAATTATTATTATAGGTGCAACTATACAGGTATGAATTCAGGTGTAAAAATTTGTAATGGTGATATTATGAAAAAAAAAATAATATATATGTATGGCATAGAACTTATATAATAACTTATTTAGTTATATTGATAGTTTAGTCATTTAGTGTAACAGAATATGTAAACTCTGAAATTTGACGTTTTGATTTCGGATGTCAAATCTGAAATTATAACCTAAAAAACTTTTTATGAAATTTAGAATTAATTTTTAATTTAACTTAAAATTTGATTAAAATTCAAATAAAAGTCTCTAGGTTTTACTAAAAAAATTCAATTCAATTTGAGAATACATGATTTTAGTGGGTCAAAATCATATTTGGGATTAAAGGTTGTTTTCAATTTGTTCTATTAACTCAGAAATGAAGTTCTGTAAATTTCATTTATGTATTAGAGCCAATCGAAGGAGTTGTCTATGTAATTTTAACACTATACAATGCCTACTAATGTGTCTAGTAATGTTGGAAAGGTGAAACATTTCTTAAATATTTTTCATTCTAAAGGATGTTTCTTATTAAACTATGATTTAGGGAAGTCTAAGTTTATATTTGAATTGAAATTTTCCAAAATATCAATGAATTACTGTTTTTTGAAGAATTTCAACAATTTACCAAATGAATACTTAATCAGTTTTTGCATATAATGAAGCAAATTTTATTTTATATAATTTAATTACTATATAGTACCTAGTACAAATATCCCCATATTTAAATAACGTTAAAGTGTTAAGCAAATTACATACAATATCAAATATACTGTATGTCTAAAAGAACTGTCGACGCAATCCTTCTCAATTTTTATTTTTTTAAAGTATTGCGTTAAAGTAGTCAAGAAACAAAGGTTTTCGAAAAACATATTTCTGAAAATTTTTGAACGCTGGCAGGATAATATTTCGCAGATTGAAACTTAATTAGTTGGAATCTACCAAAGCTATTATTTAACAACTTATAAAGGTGCTGTATTACCACAATAGCAATAAAAATTTATGAGATTTTTTTTAAAAATATTTTTGTTTATTCTTGGGACTACAAGTTACAACACCCCTAATAAATACACCTCTTTTTCTTCAAAATACAAAAAAAAAACAATCTTTTACTACTTTGCAGGTGTGTGATTTGATTTTCTTTTGCTCACAATTCATTTTTTTTTCCATAATTTGTGCCTAATTCATAAAAAACAACCATCAATTTTATGTGTTCTTTATACCCGTATGACTATATAGTCCAAGGGTATAATAAATTTGCCATTACGTTTGTGACGCAGAGAAGGAGGGGGGGTAGATATAGACTCAAGTGTATGGATCGGATCAGAATCGAAAAATAAATCGATTTAGCTATGTATGTCCGTCCGTCCGTCCGTCCGTCCGTCCGTCTGTCCGTCCGTCCGTCATCACGATAACTCAAAAAGTAAAGGAGCTAGGATTATGAAATTTTCACAAATTCGTTTTTATGCAAAAAACGGAATCGAGTTTTAAATTCAGCCATTTTGGTCCACGGGTTCGAGTACCTGCCATACAACTTCTAATTTTATATGAGCATTACTCTATACCTATGGAAGCTGCGTGTCTGAAATTTTGCCAAAAGTAGTTTAGTATAATGGCCAAAGTTACTGCAAAATTTGGTTGGTCTACTGCTGAGAGTTCGAGTCGCTGCCATACAACTCCTTCTTTTATATGAGCTTTACTCTACACCTGATGAAGCTGGGTGTCTGAAATTTTGCAAAAAATAGTTTAGTGTAATGGCCAAAGTTACTGCAAAATTTAGTTGGTCTACTGCTGAGGGTTCGAGTAGCTGCCATACAACTCCTTCTTTTATATGAGGATTACACTACACCAAATGAAGCTGGGTGTCTGAAATTTTGCCAAAAATAGTTTAGTGTAATGGCCAAGGTTACTGCAAAATTTGGTTGGTCTACTGCAAAGGGTTCGAGTAGCTGCCATACAACTCCTTCTTTTATATGAGCATTACTCTACACCTAATAAAGCTGAATGTTTGAAATTTTGCCATGATATGATGATATAATGTATATGTTACGGTCATACGGATATCCCAGAGTTGACACAGTCTACTCTACTACACTCTTCCTCGTTTTTTATCTCTTTTCATTTTCTCTCTCTTTTTCTCTTTTTTGGACTTTTGTTTAATACTCATTTTCCAGTCGAGCAACTAATATTTATTAATAGTTATTTTATTATAGAAAACTACAAAACTAAAAAGAAAATAAAAGCGATGACAATGACGAAGAACTAAACAATGATGAAGATTAAAAAAGTCAAAGAGGAAAATTGCGAAAACTTGCGAATAAAAAGAGAAGAAAATAAACGATATTATATATATATAGAGTCAAATTATTACCATATTATTATTTTTTGGCTAAATTTGGCTAGATCATTGTAAAAAAACTTCTCCTTATAATACTAAAATGCACTGCCACTTGCCACTGGAATTTTAAACTACAAACTAAATTCTTAAGTATTATAGAAAATTTATAGGACAGTTCCATGCTCCAGTCCAACGACTTTCATTATGAAAGTGAATAGAATAAAATAAAAATGTTAAATTTGTGGATCTCCTCTAGCACTTCTTAAAATCTATTATGAACATATAAAACAACTTTTTCTTAAAAAAACTTTTACTTTAAAATCTGAAAATGTTTTTGTAGTCAAAGGTGACCCCATTCTGTTGAAGATGATTGGCATCACTTTTGTAATAATGATTAAGTATTTTCATTTCCATACCTATGCAGTGGCATTATAGATGCTCTGTTTTTTCTTTGACAATTAATCCTTAAAATCCTACCGTCTTCAGCTAGTCCCTTATTACTTAAGTAGTAGGACTGTGGCCTGTTGCGAAATTCACAAATGTTCTAATTTCAGTATATTGCCTTATATTTTTGTGGTATGTATGAAAAACTTTTTTAATGTTACTGAATCATAGAAAAGAATTGCAAAAAATTGGTTTTGTGTTCTTATTCTTTCCATCTGCAGAGATTTAATTTTGGGTGTTCTTTTGATTTCCCAGAAGATGGTTCCTATCCAATAAGTTTCGGTGAAAAGTATATATTACCTTATATTTTTGTGGTATGTATGAAAAAATTTTTTAATGTTACTGAATCATAGAAAAGAATTGCAAAAAATTGGTTTTGTGTTCTTATTCTTTCCATCTGCAGAGATTTAATTTTGGGTGTTCTTTTGATTTCCCAGAAGATGGTTCCTATAATCCTATCCTATCCAATAAGTTTCGGTGAAAAGCCTATTTTCAAGATGATGGGTCACTTTGATTTCTTCAAATTTCACTCATAGCGCCTTATCTATTGAAAAACTTTGCCAGGATTTCCATATTTTTTTTGGAACCATTTTTGATTTTTTCCTATAAAAACGATATTTAGTATTGAGAAAATTGAAACTAACCCCTTAATTTATGTAAAAATATCTTTTTTTTCAGATTTTCTAACTATTGCATATCTGAATCTAAAACTACAATAGAATCTCTTTTTAATTTAAATTTACGTTATTTTAAAAGAGTTCTAAAATTAAGTAAAAGTTAAAATATAAGATGAATACATTTGCAAAAGTTACCAGAAAAAATATATATCTGGTAACTCTATTCTGAAGAATCAAGATAAAAAAGAGTTGTAAAGATTACAAAAACACATCACGCGTTGCCGTTATGATTTTAGCAACATATGAAATACAAAACAACAAAGAACATAACATAATATATAAATATATATATATATATAGTTAAATATACCGTATGGTGATCAGATCACTAACAAAAAGATTATTCTAGGTATATACCATATATTAACCATTAACTGGCTGACCTGTGTACAATCGAATACAACCGATCAATCGATTGTAACAAAATTCACACACAACACAATATGAATTAGAGACATTTTAGAATAATGGGTGATCATTTAGTATTAGTTTTGTTTTAAATCCACTTATCGTTTTTTTTTATAATTTAGAAATTATATTTTTACACTCATATGCACTCGTAAATATATACATATTTTTTAATACATATTTATAACAAATATAACTTGATAGAAATAAATATAACTTGATTTAATTTTGCACACATGTGTAACAAGCTATAGGTTATTACTCAGTTGAAAAATATTAACAGATGAATTTTAATATACCTAAAGAATAAAGTATAAAAAAATAAAATAAAAAAGTTATCACGGAAGCGATTATTTAAATTTAAGGTAAATATCATAAATACAAACAATTTTCTTTAGAAAGAAGAAAGTTATAATTTTTTTCATTAAATTTTTTCTTTATTTATTTTTAAACTTAAAAAAAAAAGCGTTTGTTATGATTTCAAATAAGAAATAAATTTTTGTGTTTAGTGTGGGTTTTAATTAACTAAATTTATAAAATTTTTTCAATTATTAATGGTTGATAATTAATTAAATAACGTAAAACACATGACCTAACATGATTTCTTTTTATAAAATGTATTATTAAAAAAAAAACTTAATAAAATCTAGTGAAGGCATTCCGTATTCATATGTGTTCAGTTAGAAATACTTTGTGATAAAAGAATTAAGTTCTAGCTTTTTATTATACTTAAAATATGTGAAAGTTCTATTAAAATATCTCCAACCAATTTTTCTATGCTCCAAATATCACATTAATTACTTATTATAATAAATAAACATTTATATTTCAATGTAGGTGGAAATATTTTAGTTTCTGTATTGAATTCAGCTGGCAAGCTTTTTAATAATCATAAATTATAAAATTTATGGCTATTTGTAAATTGCAAAACTGGTAAATTTTTTTGAACCGTTTAATATTCAATATACATATATTAAATTTTATTAAGTATGCAAAATCTTTTCTGAATAGAATAAGTGTTCACTAATACATTCAAAACCTTGACCATCGTTTATTTTTCTCAAAAATATTTCATACTAAAAAAGTTTATATGAATTTACCCCTCTTCCTATTATCTTAACTCTATGCTATAATAACCGTGGGATATCTTAAAATGATTTAATATTTTATACGAATATCAAAAAAATGCCAAAGTTTACAAGTAAAAGCTATATAAGTATGTAGTTAATAGCTTTAACGAATCTTTCATTATTTTTTTGAATCATCGTGAAAGTCATAACATGTACATGTACCCAGTAATCTTTAGAGCTGTCCGAGAAAAGACAAAAATCCCCGAAATCCAATTTTTGAGACTTATTAAATATTAAAAAAAATTTTAAAAATACAATTTCTATAAGAGTCCCCAAATTTGGGCGAAATCTAACATTCTTGAGAAAATTAAGGCAAAAGTTATTATTCCTTTTTCCGCAATCTTTATAATATGGGCGTTTTTCTTTTTCTCATCAGATCAATACTCAGAGCAGATGTTAAGCAAACTATGCTCAGATTTAAATTTTATGCAAACTCTGACGCTCTGAGTTAAAAAAGAAATGCTCAGAGCACAGATTATCAATATTTATCCAAATTATTTTCTAACGTCATTATTGTTTGACTTTATTAAATTTATTTTATAAAATTGAAATTTAAAAGATTTAAAATTTTAAATTTTAACCTTCCAAATCTACGTTCTCCATTTTTTAATATTAAAAAAAGAAATTTAAAAGAAAAAACTTAAAAACAAAATGTCTTTTCTTTATATACGAGATATTTTTTTAATGGCGTTTTATATTATTGTATTCATAATTTGACGTTTCCTTGTTTCACAACTCTGTGAAATCTGAGAAATTTTAGCGAGCTCATATATCGTGCTCTGAGCACTCTACGACTGAAGAAACACAAAATGGATAATCTGGATAGTCTGAGCACAAAAAGAAACACATTTTTTTAACTTGACCGCTCTGACTCTGCTCACAGCTCTGAAAAAGAAAAACGCCCTATGTAAACATATAGCTATATGTAAACAACATGTCAGATTCTCAATTTGAAAATCTTTAGAAAAGTTTAGAGTTTGAAATTCTCAGTTTAAAAAGAGTTAAATACTTTCCAATAATATATTTATTTCGGATTTTGGGAGCGACAGTCCCTATTTATTAAATAACATTTTTTGCTGACATATAACGTATGAAAAAAAGGATTTAAAAGGATTTTCAAAATTAGTTTTTTGAAAATCCTTTTAACTTTTCATTTTGGCAGTACTTAAAGCATTCTATCAAATTTCACAGCTCGTCCTAATACCTATATTTTAAGAATATTGTAGTTAGTCCTTTTACTATTTACCTGATGTCTACCTTTTTTTAGACCGGGTCATTTATTCTTTTAATTTATTATACATTCATTACTTATTTGTCATTTAAATCATTAGTACCTAATAAAATCGTGCAAAAGACAATCAACAGTGTTGCCGCCGCAGTTCAAAATATTTAAAAAGCACATTAGAAGTTGAATTTTTAAAATAAAATTTAAATTGTTTAAAAACACAAAAAAAAACAAATATATTCAATTAAAAGGCCATAGGTTTCACAATTTCCAGTTTTAATTCACATAAATTTAGTCTTTTAACAGGTTTAGTTCACGATGAAATCATAACAGCTAAAACAAAAACGAAAATTTGTTAACTTGACAAAACAAAAAACAAACTTAACTAATGTTTTTATAATATTTTTTGCAAAATAAAATAAAAATTCACTGACAAATTATGCAAAAAACCATGTTTTTATTTTTGTTTTTTTTTGTAAACATAAAATTTTCGCAAAGCAATTTGATTTCATTTAACGCTTAATAGGTTATTGACTGAAGTTTGTGTTTTTTTTTTTAACTTTTAAATTTTTTAACTAAACTTTTAACTTTTTTTTGTTGTTGTTTTTTTTTTTAGAATAAAAATTTTTTTCTAAAGCTTTTATATAGGTACCAAAAAAAAAAATAGTTTTTTACTGTTATTTTTATGTAAATGTGTGAAAGTGTTTTACTTTTTTAATAACCAAATTTTGTGGTATACCGTAAATAACATGACCCAATTCTATATACCATGTCAAATATAATAACAAAAATACAGTTAAGTTAAGCTTAAGTTAATTCGAGGTGTAGCATATCAACAAAATCAAATCAAACACTAAAACATTTTCAAGTATAACTTAAAAAAAGCTAGGCGTGAAGTGAACGAAAAACTGTTGCAATCGTCAAAAAAATTTTATAAATCGTTTCTTAAGGTTCGACGGCTGCAAATTGTTAAACATTTAGTTACTTCAAATGAACCGGAAATGGCGCAGAGTTCTACTTCTACTGAATCTTTCCAAATATTTAATTGAAATAAATCGATGATTGCGTGGTATACACTAGTTACAGTTTACCTTTTATTCGCAGAGGTCCAGATTTGATTTCTAATAAAATTTTGCCTTTTTTAGATTTCTATATATTTCTATTCTATAATTTATATTTTGTTCTATAATTTCTATTTCAATATAATTCTATATAAATAATAAAAAATTTATTAACATAAAAAAAACAAAATACTTATAAAGAAATAATTTAGTTTAATAATAAAACTTACAGATACAAAAATACTATGTATTATAGATGTATCAAATACTTATGTAAAATTAAACTTTTTTCTATCAATTAATTACGATATTAAAACAGTTAAGATGTTACAAGACCTTGTAACTCCTATTTAAAATGTTGAGTACTTTAACCCCTGTTTAATTTATACGGAATTTGAAACTACGGGTGACGGAACGTTGATAAATATGTAATTTAGGAGGGATATTAAAGCTGGATATTTACAAACAATAAATAAATCTTATGAAACTTTTATATTTATTATTAATCATATATACTTACTAACATGTTATGTATAACTAAACTATTAGCGAAATTTTTAAAGTTTAGAGTAAAAATCAAAGATTTTCCCTTCCCTAAAAATTGCGGATAACATAAACTGCTGGGTGCCAGAAAGGTTAAAGTAGATTTCATGCGAAAGGCCCGGGTTCGAATCCTATTAAAAGTGAAAAAGCTTTTATTTGGTTTACGAACCGACTAAGCTGACATTTTAATCAATAATTATATGTCTTTAATAAAAAGTACATAAACAAATAATTTAATTGAATAATATAACTCACAGATATAGAATACCATGTAATACAAATACAAAATTATTACAATATAAACTAAACCGAATTGTATCTATTGAAAATCTAAGACTTTTCTACATTTGATAACACCTAGCACTATCTCATATTTAAATTGTATGAAATTCATTAAGATCAATTCTAATAAAACAAATATAATATGACCCCTGTTCCAACATGTACCTATAGTATGAAGAGGCTTGTTAGCCTAAGAGTTGAACAGTAAGCACTTAAAAAAAAGATATGTCAGCCTTTTAAAGTCCTTTTTTGTAAAACTTAGCTTTTGATCTAATGGTATTAGGCGAAATGAATTTATACAATGTCAATTTTAGATCAGTAGTATATTTATACCTGAAAAAATATGTATAATTCGATAAAAAACCTTGTCAAAAAATTATTGGAAAAGTTCGCTAATAATTTTAAATTTCCAATTTGATTTATAGTATTTGCCTATATTATCCTATTTTTGAAATTATTTAAATTTATAATGCATTTTATGGAACACGATTTGTAAAACAACTTTTTTTATATATTGAAAATCACACTAAGATTTAACTATACAATGTATATAATATTCAAAATTTAATATATCTTAATCATCATCTAGAATCTTTATGATCACAACAAATATTTAATATAATAAAATGTGTAAGTATGTCATTTGAGTTTAAATAGAGCATCAAAAAACTAAAAAAAATTTTAAATCCTAAGAAAACTGAAGAATTTTTTGTAAGAAATATTAATTTTTTTTATTTTGATATAAACTAAATTTATCTAACATATTATGATAAATTTACTTAAGTCATATACTATTACAGCTTCAGTCAGAATTAACCCAAGCTTATTCAGAATGTCCGAAAATTACAAAATCAATTAATTTATTTAATAAAACGTAATAAATTACATTTTAGTATACTTGCAAAATAATAGTACTCCCGCCCTAAAATAATTGATCATAAACTACTTTTTATTATAAAAATAAATTAATTTATACGATTCCGTCACTGTAATACATATTATATTATACGACAATTTGTTTTACTTTGTTTTCAATTTTTTTTTATTAATGAAACAAAGAATACTCTAAATTAAATAAAATTAACGTTTCTTTTAGAATGTTAATAAAACTTTTTTAATTACTTGAATTCAATATAAAATCTTATAGATCTGTTTTAAATATGTTGACACTTTATGTTAAAACTACATAGCAACTGACTAAATTTAGTCATAATTAAGAGGAGTGCACTTTTAATGACTTCAGCTAGGTTGAGCGATTCGAAACACAATCTGCTAGCTATTTAAAGTTGCCTTTTAAATTCAGTAATGAAATATTGATGAAAGATGAATTAAGAGAATTAGGCTCCACTTCGAATTAGTTTTTCTGAATTAAAATTTTTACAAACATCAGTATTTCGTCTATGACATGTATACTTCTTCAGTGATAGTACTCGATTCAAGTTTTTTAATAATTAATAATTATATATCTTTAATAAAAAATATATTATTGTAACAATGTAAACAAATAATTTAATTGAATAATATAACTCACAGATATCAAAATACCATGTAACTCAAATACAAAATTATACAAAATAGAATTGTATCTATTAAAAATCTAAAGCATTTCCACGTTTTATAAGGCCTTGTACTATCTCATGTTTTAATTGTATGTGGAATTCATTAAGAGCAATTCTAAATTTTCTATCTAATTTCTTATCTAATTTAAGAACTTGGTAGCTATATTCTAAATCAGTTAAATCTTGTAAATATCATTAATCAATTAACCATGAGTATTCTATTATAAATATCTTATAGTTGCCAAGTTCAAACACAAAACGAGATTTTAATATACATTTTAATTATTAAAAAAAAAAAATCCATAAAGAGACGAGTCAATTACCATCAATTAACTTTAATTGAATTTTATTCCCCTATTCTAGATCTTAATTTTAGTATTTTTTCAATTATTTTTCTTCAATTTATTTTTACATATTGTTTTCGAAGTTTACTAAAAGTTTAAAATTAATTAAATAAGAACCCGTAAACACATGATCTTTGTTGTTTT
The DNA here is from genome assembly GCA_963082915.1 of Dolichopus griseipennis. Classification (NCBI taxonomy): domain Eukaryota; kingdom Metazoa; phylum Arthropoda; class Insecta; order Diptera; family Dolichopodidae; genus Dolichopus; species Dolichopus griseipennis. The sequence goes on from OY720441.1 coordinate 12,367,051, forward strand.
TGAATTCAACCCCTTGAATTTCCAAATATATATATTATAAGTATGTATGTATATATTCTGTAACTTTAACAAACTTCTGGATGTGTTTTTGAGCTTAAAAAAAAACTTTTTAATACAATTCGAAGACATCGAATTGAATGGTGCATTCTGAATACCATATATTATTTAATAAATGTCTATATACCAAAAACTTTGGAGCCAAAATCGTTTACATGAATATTATATATTATATTCAAAATTTTTTATAAATTAAAAAAAAAAAAAAAAAAACTCAATTGGGAAATGAGGTGTGAAATATCATTCAATAGAGGGCGAAAATTTTGAAATTTAATCTAATTTACGGAAAATAATAAAAAAAAAAATTCAACCAAATTGCCAAATAAAATCATATCGAAAAACTTATACAATTCAAAATATTGAAAATGAAAGAAAGAGATAGAAAAAGGTTGTTTTATATGTAAAAAGGGTAAGGAAAACCAAAATTGTTTTTTGAAAAGATTCCAATAAAAAATTGTACAAAGCATTTAAATTTGAAAAAAAAAATACAACAAAATTTTAAAACGTGTTTTATAATATGACATTCTCAATTTAATTTCTATATTCAATTCGCGTACATATGTACAGATATATTAACATAAGTATGAACATGACGCGACTATATATTACATACCAATTATAATAAACGAACTCTGGAATTCAACTGTCATTGGGAGTTTTTTTTTTTGTTTTAATTTTTAAATATGGATAAAAAAAAAGGCAATGTACAAAATGAATACCAAAATAATAAAAAAAAAAAAAATTAAATAAATTTCACTTTTAATCAGTTAAAAAGAAAAAAAAAAATTAAATACAATCATAAAAAATTTTTTAATTTTTAAAGTTTTTTGACTTATACAGTTTTTTTTTTTTTTTTTTTGGTGCAATTTTCACGATTTTTTTTGGATGTCGAATATTAATTGTATGTAATTCAATTAAAATGATTTGACAAAAATTAAAGATGAATTAAAAAATATTTTTTAACATTAAAATATGAATAACTATTTATTAAAAAAAATGAGATGGAATGTAGGTGTAATTAATACTACTGAAGTATTTGAACTTAGTCCTTTATTGACAATTGAAATTAAAAAAAAAAAATGACAGTTAAATAATTTCACGTAGAATATTTACAATACAGCAATCTGGAGGATTGGTTGCAAAAATTTTTTTAAATTCAAAATTTTTTAATGATTTTATAATAGTCTTTTCTATTTTTTTTGTTTTAGTTGTGGATTCATATCTAATATTTTACTTATGTATATCATAAATAGTAAAATAATATTTAAACAAGAAAATTTTAATTTGAAATAAAACGAGGAAGAGTGAAGTAGAGTAGACTGTGTCAACTCTGGGATACCCGTATGATCTAAATATAAACATATCATCCGGTTAATTACTTTTGGCAACATTTTAAATACACAATTTATAAAGTAAAGAAAATATAATTTTAAGGACAGCTACACTGACTCTTCAACCTCTTTCACTATTCGGACAATATTTGGCCATTAAAGTTAAATACCATTGACAAAATTTCAAATATCTAGCTTTGCCATGTATAACTAGAGCTATTTTCATATCGAACCCGTGGAGCAAAATGGCTGGATTTCAATACCAATGATGGCTATTGCATAAAAACGAATTTGTAAAAATCCTAGTTCCTTTAATTTTTGAGTTCTCGTGCGGACGAACGGACATACATAGCTTGGTCGATTTTCTTTTCGATTCTGATCCGATCCATATCTTTGAGTCTTTATCTAAAAGTGAATGCACTTTCATAATTTTTATAAATTTAATATTATTAATTTAATTAAAATTAATTCGGACAATATATACAATATTAATTTTTATGTTTTAAATATGTTTGGTAACCATGGGGATTTGTAAAGAAAATTACTTTTATACAAAATTATCCCGATTTTCCTCCGGAAATGGAAATTTAAACCCTGCGGTATAATTGTTTAACTTAAAACTTCCTCTTATAATATAAATCTTTTAAAAAAAAAGTCTTTATAAATACAATTTATATGTTAAAAGCTTCATTTAGTCTGACAAGATCAATCAGTCAATCATTAAATATAATACAATATCATTTTTTATTTTTTTAGGTACATATGTAATAGTTAAATAGTAGGGACTAGGTAGGTACTAATCACACTAGACAAATTGATTAACGCAGTCAGAATATAAGATAACAAAATTTATTCTCAATTCTAAAAAAAAAAAAAAAAAACTTCATAAGTATTGAAAAAAATAAAAACCATTAATTTATATTAAAATTGCCGAGACTGAAAAAAACCACCATAAAATATTTTTTTAATTTCTTTGTCTTTGCAATAAATTTGTATAACACTAATATATATATAGGTATACGGATATCACACAATTTAAGTAAAGTACATTTTATTTCAGTAAAGTTAAAAAAACCAAAAACAAATTATACCTTAAATTGTAAAATTCATCTTCCCATTTATTTTTTATTATTGTTCAATGGTTATAACCAAAGTATAACCAATTATTAGTACCTGAAGTAGTTCAGAAACGCAATCAAAAACTTCACAACTTCTGAGAATTTTTATATTTACTTTTTTTAGATTTTTTTTTTTAAGTTTTTAGTTGTTATTTATTGTTTTTTAAGGGACTCAAGAACTCGCGATTCATCAACAAGCTGAATTGCAATATGATATTTTCTGCTCTTTATATGTAGCAAGTTAAGAATCATATCGTAAAATGAATTACAAGTGTACCTATAAGTGATTTTTTTTACATATAGATTTGTACCTGGCCTGGTATATAGGAAAGGCTATGCTGCTAATCAATGCAAATAAGCAGCATAGCCTTATTTATGGCAATACGAAAATATTTTAGTAATTACTTACTTTCTTGAACTAGTTTAATTTGGCAATCATTATAATTGTACTAAGAAAAAAGCCTACATAGCCTGTTAAATACGAACGGAGATATTTTTGAAGTTAAAATATTATCAATATGAGTTTACCAGACCAGAATTTATCAAATCTCAGATATTTCTAACCAAAATATGACCTAATATTTAAAGGAAGTTTTATGATAAACTCGTTTCAAAAACGGGCTTCTGATGATACCATGTTTTGAATCAAATTTTTAGTACAAAATTTTAAATAAAAATGATTTATCATTTAAAACACTAATTTAGACTGACACTGAATTTCTTTTTAAATCTGGTAGTGATCTAAAAGAATTTTTTTAAAAAAAATCTTCCTTTGTTTTCAACAGTTTCATTTTTTAAATTTTTATTTTCTCTTATTTTTTAATTAAAGGTTTTATTATATTCGCTTTATTCTTTAGTATATACATATATATATATATATATATATATATATATATATATATATGTACACGTTAGTTGCAGGAACCTTGTAAAAAAAGGTGTTCCTTTTATAGTTTTTATCTTGAAAAATAAAAATGACAACAAAATTTAAGAAACAATACAGAAAATAAATTAAAAATTCTCATCACATCACCACCTTTCACATAACAATAATAATAATAATAATAATGATAATTATCATTATAAATAGTAAGTTATTCTTGATGATATGTAACTAGTACAATATTAATAAAAAAAAAATAAAATAACTTACTATATTCTTTTACATTTCTAAAGTTTATAGAATATTCGTGATGAATAATGATATCTTAATATATATATATATATGTACAATATGTATATGAACACAATAAATAAGAAAGTTCTCTGTGGTAAATGAACTCTCTCATTTACAATAGGGAACCCCATATTATTACTTTAATGTTAAGACATAATACAAAATGACGAATACGGAATAAGATGTTTTCTATTTTACAATGGTTTCTATATACTATATTTCGATAATCCGAATAATTGATTGCATACCCCTATTCGGATTGGTGGATACCGGTCTAGAAAGTATAGCTGCGGTCCAAAAACTATCTAGAATTAAAAATAATAAGTCATAAAGAGTTAAAGTTACTCTTGTGAGTTATTTTTTGTGCCATATTTCAAACAAAAATTTATAGTTTTTACTTTTATACATTCTGATACTTAGAATATTTTAAGTAAACTAACAATAATAAATTTAAATTAAAACTTCAACACTTCATAAAAACAAAATGGCATACAACAAAAACCTAACTATCAATATTTTTTTTTTAAATATTCATACGAAAACATAAAAACAATAAAGCATAATTTGGATTATAGAATCACCAAGCTACAATCAATTTGGATTGTAGAATAGTTAGTGCTTTATAAACTGTCATTATAGGGGTTTCGGATTATTGAAATATTACTGACATACTGTATTTATGAAAAATAAAATTGGACTTTAGTAGGCTTGATTTATTTCAAGACTTTAAATGTGAGATCCAAATTTAGTACTAACCGTATAATCCAATTTGATCAAAATTCGGGATTTTTAAAAACAAGCTTTTAAAAATCATCTTTAATTAAACCTCTTTTTTTTTGTTAAAAATCTAATATTTATATAAAAACCTGGGTTTTTTTTTCATTTAGGTTTTTATGAAGTCCGGGTTACGATTCTTTAACACAATATGTTAAAATTGAAACTAGGATTTAAAAAACCGGATTTTATAAAACCGAATTTAAAAAAAAATCGGGTTTTGAAAAAGCTGATTTTAAAAACCCAGATTTTAAAGAAAAAAACTGATTCTAAACAATCATATTTAAAAAAAGGAATAAAAAACAGCAGATTTTAATAAAACAGGATTAGATAGTTTAGACTAGTTTAGATCCGAATAACACAATACATATATGATATATTTTTCTAATTTAAAGTTTCGTTGATGTCAAATTTTTTCACAAAGTCTCAAAATCACGAAGAAATAACCAAGAGTACCTACAGCCAATAAGACTAACTGATTAATAATAGTAAATAAATAATATACAAATTTGCAGCCAGATTTAAAACTACCGACAACAGGTCCTAAGAGTGAATAACTAAGTCACAATCTTTGCAAACCTCTTCAACAAACTTGGTAGTCGGCAATTACCAATTAATTTTTTAAAACTCTATATTTATTATTGGAACTCTAATTCAACTAGCCTTAAATTGTGCAATATACCATAGACTTTACAGTATTTTATATACAACACATGTCTTCATAAATACGATAAGAAAATTAGAAAAACAAAAGTTGAAGTTATATAAGAACGCGATCTAAATCTAATAACAAAACCATTTAATTCTAGTTATAAGTATATATCACGAGTCTTAGAACAAAATCTTATAAGTTGTATATTCATGACTCTAGATTTTATATACATTATCATGAAGATCATATGGAACATTTAAAACTATATATACATCATATGTTATAATTATGTGTGTATGTAATGTACGACTGAACGCGATATTCCTTTATTATATTAAGTATACAGGTTTTAATTTATCTTTTTTATTCAGGTATGTGTGTTGTACATAATGTTCATAATATAAATATTTTTTATTACTTACTCTTTTGAAAGTACATTCTCGAAATCAAAAAAAAAACCTTTAGAAAAAGAAGAAATAAATAAAAGAAAGAGAAAGAATGATGTATACCTGTAATTTATAATTTCTATTTCTTAGTATGGTAAAAAAATTAAACAAAAGTTATTTGATTTCTACCACACTTTTTTTTTCTATATTATTTATATGAATTGGCGGTTATGTAAGTATTTTGTGGTGTTTTTATATATATATAAAATTAATCTATACAGTTTATTTAAGATAAAAACGAGGAAGAGTGTGGTAGAGTAGACTGTGTCAACTCTGGGATACCCGTATGACCGTTATATAAACATTATATCATTTTTAAACATTAATTACTTTTGGCAAAATTTCAAACATACCAGCTTTATTAGCTGTAGTTTAATGCTCATATAAAAGAAGGAGTTGTATGGCAGCTACTCGAACCCTCTGCAGTAGACCAACCAAATTTTGCAGTAACTTTGGCCATTACACTAAACTATTTTTGGCAAAATTTCAAACACCCAGCTTCAATAGGTATAGAGTAATGCTCATATGAAATAAGAAGTTGTATGGCAGCTATTCGAACCCACTGCAGTAGACCAACCAAATTTTGCAGAAACTTTGGCCATAAAACTAAACTACTTTTGGCAAAATTTCAGACACGCAGCTGTAATAGGTACAGAGAAATCCTCATATAAAAAAAGAAGTTGTATGGCAGCTACCCGAACCCATGGACCGAAACGGCTGGATTTAAATAGCGATGACGGCTATTGCAAAAAAACGGATTTGCGAAAATTTCAAGATCCTAGCTCCTTTCGTTTTTGAGTTATCGTGGTGACGGACGGACAGACGGACGGACAGACGGACAGACGGACAGACGGACGGACGGACATACATAGCTAAATCGATTTATTTTTCGATTCTGATTCGATCCATACACTTGAGTCTATATCTACCCCCCCTCCTTCTCTGCGTCACAAACGTAATGGCAAATTTATTATACCCTTTGACTATATAGACATACGGGTATAACGAGGAAAAGTGTAGTAGAGTAGACTGTGTCAACTCTGGGATACCCGTATGACGGTAACATATGCATTATATCATCCGGCTAATTACTTTTGGCAAAATCTCAAACATACAGCTTTATTAAGTGTAGTGTAATGCTCCTATAAAAGAAGGAGTTGTATGGCAGCTACTTGAACCCTCTGCAGTAGACCAACTAAATTTTGCAGAAACTTTGGCCATAAACCTAAACTACTTTTGGCAAAATTTCAGACACGCAGCTGTAATATGTACAGAATAATACTCATATAAAAAAAGAAGTTGTATGGCAGCTACCCGAACCCATGGACCAAAATGGGTGGATTTAAATAGCGATGACGGCTGTTGCAAAAAAACGAATTTCCGAAAATTTCAAGATCCTAGCTCCTTAAGTTTTTGAGTTATCGTGATGACGGACGGACAGACGGACGGACATACATAGCTAAATCGATTTATTTTTCGATTCTGATCCTATTCATATACTTGAATCTATATCTACCCCCCTACTTTCCAGCGTGACAAACGTAATGGCAAATTTATTATACCCTTTGACTATTTAGTCATACGGGTATAAAAAATTGTGTAAATTGGATTTACACCTTTATTTATCAGTAATTAACGAAATACCTAAATTGTTAGTTACTCTTCTTTAAGACTCATAGAAATAATAAACTAACAGACAATCTTTCTACATCATCTTCAATTTCGAAAAAACTCTTCAACTTACCAGAAATTTACTTGATTTGGGAGGAAACTTTAAATGTTGAAAGTGTTAGAATATTATTAGAAGGTATAGTGAAATTATTCTCCTTAGAATAGTTTCATATCATTATAATTCTACTATACTTGAGATTGTTGTTTTATATGGGGGGAATAGCATGTGTGCAATCCTAACACCTACACCTTGTGACCTGTTGCGCATCTCATTTCCAATGCTTTCTATTAATTTATAAGTAAGGAATGGTAATACATATTATAAAATTGCATTTGGGTACCAAGGAGATTTTGTAAAAAAAATTTTTTAATTCTATTAAATATTTAATGACCTGTACGGGAATCGAATCTGCATACCCTCGATTAAGAACTGAGAATATTTACCTACACAACCGAGACCTCATCCTGCTTGTGGTACATCTGTCATACTCAACAGATCTTTATTCGGCCTAAGTAAAACCTTTTAGTTTTACGAACCTGGGGCTTATTTCATAAATATTGACAGGCGAATATTTGACAAAGTTGTCACAAGAGTCTGACAATTTTATTTTAAAAAACTTTTAATTACACAGGATTTTAATACAATTGTGGGTTTTCAGAACTTTTCGTCTGTAAATAGTCGTGTTATCAATTTTTATGAAACAGGACACTGGTAACTAATGGTTACTAGATTCTTAACACCTTAATTTTTTTAATTTAAATACTTCATTTGGTTCATTCTAAATTCTTTTGTCATACTGGTCCTTCTGGTATTTTTTTGCATACGAAGTTTAGAACTTGAAGCCCTAATTTAGAACATATAAGAATTATATTTGTAATACCAATATGGTAGATTATAATTTATTACCATAAAGAAATGTACAACTAATTTGTATAATGCATTGTTTGTATTCATTTTAGAATTTAAATTAGAAAATGAAAAAAAAAATTGAATTATTTTTATAAGTTATATGTATTTTTTATAATAGAAAATATTTTTAAGAAATAAAGAAGATGGAAACGCGTGTACGCAATTTTTGAAACCATATCATAAAACAAAAAACATAAATATTTTTAGGATTAAACCTTCCAACATTGAAGGAAAAATATTAATTTGTAGTAAACGACAGAAAATATTTAGTGTGGTATATTAGATAATTAGTTATACTTGTTGTGGTTTAGAATAAATCTGTAAAATTTTTAGTCTAAGTACCTAGGTACTAATTATATATTTTTTTAATTACTATTCAAATTCTAACTTTCAGTACTAATTGCAGTTCAAAACAAGAAAATTTTAATTAATTCAAAATTAAGAAAGAAAATCTTGTGATATATGTACATTTGCAGAATTCTGAGATTTCCCGAAAATGAACATTATTTTATGTGTAGGTTTACTTATAACCTATAAAATACTTAATTGAGAAAATACAATATATCCTCAGAGATGAATGATTATTGATCTAATCTGCTCAAAATCAGGTAAATGAATAATTTGATTTTTAACTAAATATAATTTCATAAGCCCAATTATTTTTAAAAGATAGTGCGAAAACTATAAGTCCTATTTTAATTCTAAATAAATATTATATAAATTATAAATTTTCTAATTTTGTATTAAAATTTAATACTTTACTATAAAATAAAATAAAAAGTCTTGTGCTTTTGTTTGGGTTGACCTACAAAAAGTGTTTAAGTGTACAATTTAAATTATAAAAAAGAAACAAATTAAAAGATGCGATGGGAATCCAAATTTTAATATTTGAAATGTTATTAAAAATGGACAAACAATAATAGAGCCACTGGATTTTAAAGCTTTTAATTAAGTTTTAACAATTCAACTCAATTAACTTTCTTGGCAATTTTGATTTTATTTTAATAATATAATAAGATTTAGAAAAAAAAACTTTTGTATATGTATTGTAATCACTATAGTAATTACTAATTAATAATCACTCAATTTCCTTTAAATTTCGTATATCTTACTGAATTGTTCTAAAAATTCGGTAACATATTTTGTATTTGTAATTACAAAAAATATATAAATGTAGTATATAGAGTTATTTTTTTTTAAAAAGCTTGTTGAACCTATGTGCAAATGATGAATATAGATCAAGGATATAGATCCACGTAGAGATACAGAACAACATGCCTTCTCTGCAATGTATCTAAAACAACAGACAACATGCTCTAACAGAATAACAAAGCAATTGGATCATCTACAACCAATCATACATACATAGTCCTATTACTAGACTTAAACTCTTGAGAAACAGCGCCTATTAAAAAGCTGTTGAGTACTTCACAACGCAATATGATGCCAAATATAAGAACTGTTGAAATAAAACATTAAGCAAATAAAATATAGAACGTTATCGCTCCAGTTAATTGAATTTCAAAAAATTAAATACGATTAGAATCTATTAGTACATACTGGTTAATTAGAATTTAATGCCCCAGTCCCCCCAGGACTTAAATCTATTTGCAACATTTACTATAACCAAACTCCTTTATAAATAAATAAAATAAACATGCTACGGAACTTACAGTTGCAGTTATTTAAGATATTCCACTAAAATAGAATTAAAATAATGTTAAATAATACCTTTAAAAATAAAATTTTAATTAATTTTTTGCAATTGCGAATGAAATTGTAAAATAAAAAAAAAATACTATTGTGAATTGAAAAATAATTCACAATAACAAAAGATCATACACAAAAAATAAAAACTTCTTGTTTTAATCTTTAACACGTTTTTGTTTTATTTATTACTTATCTTACCTTTTTTTTACCATTTTTAGGGAAAGTTAATCGTTGCTGTTTTTTTTAAAAAAAAAAAAACTTAAAAATGAACACAATAATTATTTTTTTGGGTGGCGAAAACAATAAACAAAAAAAAAAAACAAAAACAAACGTCAAATACCAGTTGTGAAAAATAATAACAAAAGAAAATAATTAAAAATATTAAAATTAAACAAAGTTTTAAAAACTCCCCGGTAAAAAAGGCAAAATAATAAACTAAACAGATAGAAATAGAATATAATAGGTATTTATTGTTTTATTCTTTATGGAGTTGTTTTGTTATTTAATTTAGCTAAATAATTATACACATTGTATACCAACATATGTACGTATACATAGTACATACATAATACATATGTATATTAGCTAAATGGAGTTTTTAGATACAAACAAAACAAAAAAAGAAACAAATTAACCTAAGTAAAAAACAAAAAAAATTGAATTGTTTACATTATTTATTAATTCAAAAATTATTTAAATATTTTTTTTTTGTACTAAAAACTACTGTTTAAATTACAGTACAATTGTATTAACGTCTTTGAAAATTTTCTTTTATTTTATCCGAAAATAAAAAAAACACAGTTAAAATGTACTTAAAAGATAAAATATCTACAGAGTGTTTCTTAATTTTATTTTTTTAAGCGCTAACTGTTCAACTGCTAGGCTAATAAGCCTATCTATACCATAGGTACATGTTAAAACAGGGGATCATAATATATTCGTGTAATTAGAATTGGTCTTATTGAATTCCACATACAATTTAAACATGAGATAGTACTAAGCCTTGTAACATGTAGAAACATCTTAGATTTTCAATAGTTACAATTTTTTTTTTTGTTTATATTGTAATATTTTGTATTTGAGTTGTATGGTATTCTATATCTGTAAGTTATATTATTCAATTAAATTACTTGTTTATATTTTGCATTTTTTTTAAAGATATATAATTATTTGAACCCAATGGCTACCGTTTGCCTGAGTTGAGTTGAAAACCAGAAAAGTTTTTTCACTTTCACTAGGATTCGAAACCGGATCTTTCGGTTCGGTTTATCGCACTGCTATATACCACTTAAAAGTCTAAAAGATAGAAAAATATAGAAGATTAAAAGAGAAGGACATCTTAAGTTTTCGAATTCATTTTACAAAATTTTCATAAGTAGTCTAGAAACAGAGTTAAGAGTAAAATTATGAAAACTAGGAGAGACGCAACTTAGCCCCATACAAAAAATGTGCCTACTCATAAATACCTATGCAGTGGTATATACAAGTGCACTTAATTCGGAAAAACCCTGTATATAAAAATTTGCGAGTTTTATGTGGGTACAAATTAAAAACTTTAACTGTTTTTAAATTCTAATTAAACATCATTATTGTTTATTTAAATTGAATCTGTTGAAATATTGTGCCAAATATTTTCAAAGTAAGTTTAAGTACTTAAATAAGCATTAGAAAGAGCGTATAACTTATACATACTCGAACATATATTAGTATAAGCAAAGACTATAGAATAAATATAATTATATTTTATAGGCTCTGGTAAAATTTAAAAAAAAAGGTAAGTATCAATAGGTATTTGCGTTACAAAATTCTAATTATATCACATTATATAAACCAATTACAGTTATAAATAAGAGATAAAGCATCCAAGTAGCTAACTCACTACTTTATTTAATTCCTAAACTACTGAAGTTAGTATGAGTTTCAAATAATATTTTGAAGAGATTTAAAAAATGGAAATATTTTCTTCTATCAGAATTTGAAGATCTTAATGGAAGAAAAACCTTGTTTGGAGGCAACTACCTGGGAAACTTCTAAAATACTTTTGATTCAGTTGTTATTTTTTAAAACTTTGTATAATTTGGTTTTCATAAAATTTATAAAACTATTTAAGAACTTTTAGGAATAATTTAAGTATTATTCAATTACTGTTTTTATTGCATTAATAATTTCATGTACCTATATGTACTTATAGTCAACCTAGTTAAAACACAATTTAATTAATAATTTCGACTTAAATTATAATTAGTATGTTAATTATATTTTCTAAGGAAATTAAACGCAATGGTAGAATTTAACCTTTAAGAAAGTTAAGTGATTTTTATAATACATATTACACTTTGTATTTATATTTTATTATAAAAATGTGATTTAACTAATACCATTTAACTAAAAACTAATTTGCTACAATTGATTTCACCCATCATATCTAGTATATTTAAAAATAAAAACTGTATTTATTTATTATATTGCTCTGCCGATGTTCTTTTTTTTTTGTAATAAAATTAAAATATCTAATTTAATTTTAAAAATATTTAAATTTACTCATATACAACAAAAACCTTTAATTGAAATTTATTACCCAATATTTTTGTTTTTTTTTTAGAATCTGTTAATGATCAAGTTAAAGTATGGTTAAAGTATGAAAAATTTTTTTTTTTCATTTAAAATAAACTTTATTTCTAATTTGAATTAATATTTATTTTTATAATTTTTTTTTATTATTTCCTTTTTTCGCAAATTAATTAATTACTCTAACAATTAAATCCAATTTAATTATAAGATTTCTCTATATCTTACAATACAAGATTTAAAATTAATTAATTTTCTTTAAAATTGTTTTTTTTTTCTTAAATAAACATAAACACATTTTTTTTAAATATATTTTCGCACTTTTTAATTTTTAAATTTAAATACAATTTAAGATATATATATTCAGTATTTACACCTTTTTTTCATACAAGTGATATTCACCAAAGAGTTGTAAATTACCTGACGCATTTCTAAAAAAATATTATTTCCTAGAGTCAGATTTCTATATGAATCATGTTTAATAAAATAGCAAGTTATATAACTATTATATGGGAAAGATTTTGAATCAATAGATTTGGATGGTAATTTAATGCCTTTGATTAAAATAAACATTCATCGAAAATATTGCAACATATTTTATGATTTTGTGAATATCGTTCGTATACGTGATTCATAACAGAGGATTCATAACAGAAAACAAAAGAGCATCATTGTTTTTGTTCAGGTAACATACGCAAGTATTTCATTTTCAACTATACTTAACTATAAATTGGTGTGGTATGGTAACTGGTATATATAAAATAAACTCAAAATAAATTTTTATGTTAATTAACATAAAAAATTTGCGGATTTCTTATGACTTAGACTCGTAAGTAATCAAAAATTATAAATATTATTTGATTGTAAAAGTTTTTGGGAGTGTTTCGTCCTGTAAAAGGTCTTTTCAGTAGGCTTGTATTATTATATCGCCTAGATTAGAAAAACTCCCGACTCCTCAGTTCTACTGAGTCCTTATAAAAAATTTTATGAAAATCTCCTGTGAGTTATAAAAATCAATCAAAAATTTGCTTTCGTAAAACTCATTTAATTAAGAGTAAACAATTTTTTTAAAAAAACTAATAAAGTTTCTAAAAAATTAGAAATATCTTTATAAACAAAATCCGATCCATTCTGTTTTCAAGATATTGAAATGGAACTTAAATATGTTACATTAAATCCAGTTTAGGGTCATAAAATTAATTCTTATTAACCCAGAGCAATGTTGTTACGATTGCAATTTTAAGAAAGACCATTTAAACTAAATTTAAATTTTTATTAAAATAAGTTTTTTTAATCCATAACGTGCATTTAAAAATATATTTTGTTCATAACAGACCATGATCTTATGCAGTTCATATATACATATATGTAATTATATCTCAAATAATCATATATGTAATTAAATCCAACACCTTATTTTAGCAAATTAAGAAAATTCTAGAATTTTTAAAAAAAAATTATCAATTTTATTTGTTTACCTTAAATTTTGAAAAAAAAAAATTACATTTTTAACTGAATTTAATATTTTAACATAAATAAATTATTTAATTAATATTTTGAAAAATTAAATTTTTAAATTTAAGTTTATTTGTATTTTAATATTTTTTTTATTTTTAATTTAATTTTTTTTTTTTAATTAATTATCAAAAACTAATGTTTTTCAAAGGAATTAAATGCAATTTATTTTCTTATACAAATTATTTATTATTTTTGATGAAGTTCTTGAAAATATTTCGTAAATAGGTATTTAGATATATCGAATTACCTATAATATAAATATAGATTTATATAAAATTTAAATTTTTTAATTATTTTATATTTATTTATTTTACACTAGAATATTTTTTTTTTTTTTTTGGAAAAAGCACATGTATCAAAAATATTACTTTTATTTATATTCCAAAAAATATTTTTTTTATAAAACAGATTTCTTTTTTTTTTATTAAATTATAATTTATTTTCTTATTTTTTTTTTATTCCTGTTCTTTTTGGTTCAAATTGCAAAAAAAACTTTTTATTTTATAGTATTCCAAAATACAAATTTACACACAAACATATTATTGGCATATAAAATTAAGTATATGTATATTAAATTTATTATATTTTATTTTTTATTTGTTTGTTGGCGCGACGTGGAATTTAAAATTGTCCGTCCGTATTCAACGAATCTAAAATCACATCTAAAAGAACTTAAAAAACAAGAAAAACTTTCAAACATTTTCCTTTTTCGAAATACAAACAACAAAATACACAATCAAACAAACGAAGAAAAACAAAAACAACAGTAAAAATGGAAAACTACAACGTAAAACCAGAATTACCGTTGTTGGTGGTATTTTTATTATTTTTTTTTTCTTCTTTCGTTGTTTTCTTAATTCAGTCAGTTTTCAAATCAATTTAGCTAGTTCTATATATACATACTTCT